>SJXQ01005119.1:0-94944 GCA_006408695.1 Aepyceros melampus | reverse complement strand
CCTCCCGGCCGCCGGCCCTGGCCTCGGTCGTGGGTGGCCCCTCTCAGCTGCCGCTCTTGTCCTCGGGGTTGAGGTGGCTTCTCCTGGCCACCCCAGAACTCAGACGTGGGATGTCTCCTCCCTGCCGCCACTGGCCTCGGACATGGGGTAGCTCCTCCCTACCACTGCCCTGACCTCGGAAGCGGGGTGTCTCCTCCTGGCCACCACTGACCTCGGACGCGGGGTGTTTCCTCCCAGCTGCCACCCCTGACCTCAGACGCGGGTTAGCTCCTCCCAGCCACCACTGACCTCGGACGCGGGGTAGCTCATCTTGGCCGTTTCTGCGGAGTCGCAACCTGGCACTCTAGGCTGCTGCCCCTGACCTCAGATGTGGGGTAGCTCTCGGCCACGCTCAAGTGCGGCAGACGCCTCTGCCGCCTACACTCAAAGACGGTGTTAGAGGCTTGTTAATATGAGCTCGTGATTAATAGAAGCAATTAGACCTTTGCAATATCAGAATATGTCTCCTTTTATGAGTTGTAGGTCAAAGTAAATAGGAACCAAGTGCATTGGGTATGCTGGGACTATCTCAATGATGAGAGTTTATGAATTTAAAAGGGATGGATCTAAGATTTAGAAGGACCAACAGCAGTACTTTTGGCCAAAGTACTTGGAGGGTCCTCTCCCAGTTTTACCATTGATTCTTGATGATGCTGCTAGTGCATTTGACTCTACCAGAGGATTGAAGAGTCAGCAAGGAGTCAGACATGGCTGAGCAACTGAACTGATTGACTGAAGACTGAAGGTAGTAAGCACAGTAAAGTATTGTGAAACTGATCAAAAAGCACTTATAATTGAAATACCTTGTTGCAGGAAAGAGCCAATTCTGACTCCTTGTTGTATATGTTTCTTTGACTTTAACCTTTAGTTGTCATTGCTTTTGTTCTTACAGTCATACAAATAGCCTGCCTCAGGGAACCTAGCTCCTCGCCTGACTGTTTAACTAAAGTGCCTTTGTTTAGCTCACTGGAAGATATTCTGACCCTTCCCATCTGTGAAGTCAAGTCACTCAGTCATGTTCGACTCTCTGCAACCCGATGGACTGTAGTGTACCAGGCTCCTCGTTCCATGGGATTTTCTAGGCAAGAGTACTGGAGTGGGTTGACATTTCCTTCTCCAGGGGATCTTCCCGACCCAGAGATCGAAACCAGGTCTCCTGCATTGTAGGCAGAGGCTTTACCATCTGAGCTACCGCTGTGAATGGCTGCAAAAAAGAAAAGATTAGCACATTCCCTCCCAGAAGTTGGCCATTCCAGGATAGATTTGCAAGATAATGGCCTTTTTACTTTACTTCCTCAATCCTCCCTCTCTCTCTTCTGTAAAAGAACCTGGCATTCAGACCCTGACAAGTTTGTTATTTTGAGACATTAGTCTGTTATCTTCTTGGTCACCTGGCTTTCCCAATAAAGTCATATTCCTTGTCTCAACACCTTGTCTCTGATACATTGACCTGTCATGCAGAGAGAAGAGCAAGAATGGACTCAGTAACACTTGACCGGTAAAATAAGTTCATCTGTCACCTTGAAGTTCCAGAGGAGTTACCTAGGTAAGAATAATCTTTTCTAAAAGGATTTTAACCACAGAAGATGCGGTAGCTTATTTGCAAAGGAAGACTCTGGTCCAATGTGGAAGCATACAGAATGTGAATAAAATATATTTATATCTATGAGATGTGAGAGGTTCAATGAAATTTGTTTATTAGAACTTGAATGGTCCATTAGGTGATTAAAAATGTCTAAGAGCAGTATAAATGGGCTTCTTTGGATTGTAATTTGGACAAGTGGGACAAGTGAGGTAGGTACTTTTTGAGGGCTTCTTAGTGTTTTCTATCAAAATTTATGAGTAAATGCTATCATTTTGTCAGTAGAACAATAGTTTAATGCATGTACATGGTGAGGAGTGGGAATTTTATAGTTTCTCCGTAGGACTAGATTGTTATTTGGTCCAGATCAGAGCTATCTCCTTTTATCAAATCAATAATTCTTGAATTTCCAATATTGTTTCTTCTTTTCTGAGGCCAATTGTAGGGCTTCTCTCTAGCCAAAGTTTTTGTTATCAGTTGGGGGAATATCCCTTTGGACCAGGATGGAGGTTTGGCTGCTGTTGGCCCCTCTAAGGGAACCATTCCTTGCAGAAATGTCAGAAAAGTATTTTCCTTAGCTTTCAGAGAGTCAAGTTTAGAATTTCCTGGAATCTTAGTAATGACTAAAGGGCAGTTAAAAGTATTGCATTCAGTAATTCCTGAACTTAGGGACCATTTTAAATTTTATTTTCACTGGAAGTAAGGAAGTCACTTTGTTTCCACAACATTAAAAATCATAAATTACTCCAAAAACGTTTCTAGTATCAGTATAAAAATTGGCAGTTTTGTCCTTGACTAAAGTGCAGACCTATGTATGAGTGTATAATTCAGCCTGTTGAGGTGAAGCAGCCATAGGTAAAGATGCTTCCTCAGCAACATCAAAAGGAGTTGCAGTAGCGTACCCAGCACCATATTTGCCATTGTCACCTCTGAAACAAGAACCATCACTGAACGGTGACAAGTCAATGTTACTTAAAGGAATCTTCTACAGATCATCTTAAGGAGTCAGGATGTAGTCCCCCAGTGTTAAGTAGTTTTGAGGTAGTTTGTTGGTGATGGAGAGGAGACATGTAGCTGGGTTAAGGTTTAAAATGGTAAAAAAGAAAAAAAAAAGTGAAGATCAATTAACAAAAGAACTTCATACATGAGGCAACTGGCTAAGAAATGTTGACTGTGAGGAGAATTTAGAACTTCTACTGAATAAGGTACAAATGCAGCTAAAGGGGATCCTACTATGATTATCCTAGTGACTTTAACCAAAAGGACAGTGGCGGTAGTGGCTGTAAGGTGGGTGGGGTGGGGGCGACTCTGTGCTACAGGGTCCTGTTGCTGGCTATCATTCCCCATGGCTCAATGGTAGTTCTGTATTTTTGGGTGAACACTTCAAGGGTGTTCCTTTTCTTCTCATCAAAAGGGAAATGGTAATCTGATATTTGGAATGTCTGAGGTCAGGTGGCTTTATCAAACTCTCTTTTAAAGCCTTAAAAGCTATGTCATCCACTTCTTCCCATAAAACTGGCTTGGATTTGTTATTAAGTAAAACAGAGATTTGGCCATAAGAGAGAAATTTGGAATCCAATTTTGACAATAACCAGATAGCGCAGGAAAACATTAGTTTGGGGTTTTAAGAAACTGAGGACACCATAAAGTCTATCTGGATCTAGATGTAGCCTTTGTTCTGATAACATACATGCTACATACTGAAACTAGGTTGGGCAAACTGCAGTTTTTCTCCTGTGACCTTTTATTTCTTTAAGGCTAAAAGCTCTAGCAAGTGGCTGCTGTCTTACTATGATGAGGTTTGAGAAGGAGAACAAAGAAGAAAATCATTCACATATTGCAACAGAGTAGAACCCTAGGGAAATTTATATGATCCAGATCAGCCTTCAGAATTTGTGAGAAATAAGGGCTCTTTGTATACCCTGAGGCATTACTGTCCAGGTGAATTCTTTTTCTTTCCAAGTGAAGGCAAAAAGGAATTGGCTAGCTTCATCAACTCGAGTACTGAATAACACTCTATAAATCAATTACAATTTACTTCCCATGGTAATGGATGTTAGTTATGTGTGAGTGTTAGGAATAGTAGGCTGTTGAAGGATAACAATGTTTCTTGCTCACAGGTCCTGGACAAATCTGCACCCTCAGCCTTTAGATTTTCTCACTAATAAAATAAGAGTTACACAAGGACTAGTACAAGGAATATTGAATTATTGAGGCATATAGTCTTCTATTAAGGCTTTATGCCTTGAAAAACTTCTTTACTTATAGGATATTCATTAATTCTGGAAGGAGATTTTGAGGGATATCGAGTACTGAATAACACTCTATAAATCAATTACAATTTACTTCCCATGGTAATGGATGTTAGTTATGTGTGAGTGTTAGGAATAGTAGGCTGTTGAAGGATAACAATGTTTCTTGCTCACAGGTCCTGGACAAATCTGCACCCTCAGCCTTTAGATTTTCTCACTAATAAAATAAGAGTTACACAAGGACTAGTACAAGGAATATTGAATTATTGAGGCATATAGTCTTCTATTAAGGCTTTATGCCTTGAAAAACTTCTTTACTTATAGGATATTCATTAATTCTGGAAGGAGATTTTGAGGGATTTATTTGAATCTTGATGTGAGATGTGCTGTGAATTTTTCCAATATCAGGTGGAGATTTTGCTCATAAGGAGATTGGCAGTCGATTCAATAGAGACAAAATGGTCAGTATTTTGAGAAATAGCTTTAGTATTATCAGAAATGGAAGAAATAAAAGTAGCTATTTTGATGTCAATTGTCAAATTCTAGAATTGATTCCTTGTTGAAGAAATTCAATCATGACATGTGGAGGAACTGAGGAAAGGATGTAGGTCTCTCATAGAGCCAAAACAAAAGGGAATAGATTCAGAAACAGAAACTTCTTGCAGTTTGTCAAGATCCCAAGTATGTGAACTGTTTTAGTACTCTAAGGCAGGGCTGCTTTATAACAGTGGGGTTGAAAACTGAGAATGTGGCTCTTGTGTCAATTAGAACTGGAAGAAATTCACCCTTTAATCTGGAGAAATGTTCTTCGAGGGCAGATAAGAGGAAGGACTGGGAAGAGCCCCTGTACTTCCTCAAAGCCCTGCCATTAGAACTGAGAGGATGTTGAAAAGCCTGATTAGAGGGCTGAAGGTACCTAAAATACTTAAATTTCTAACAGTCTATTTTCCAATGTCCTGACTCTTTGCGATAATAGCCAGAACTATTTTTTTAAATTGGTTTTATTTAGGGGCCTTCAACTGCTGGAGTTGAGGATTAGAAATTTTATCTGCCTTCCTTTAGGTGACTCAAATAGAATGTGGGAGAGCTGAACTGCCAGATTAATTAAATCTGGAGTAGACATGTTTCCCATTCCATCTTGGTTCTTCTTACTAGAAGAGAAAGATCCTGCTTCAGTCCATTAATAAATACAGAGTTAAAAGCCACCTGGGTGGACTGAACATCTGAAGGGAGACCAGATTATTATTATTTTTTTTTTCAGCCAGCCTGTATGTCCTCACATAGTCTTTCCTCCGTGTGTGCCTGCTTAGCCCCATGAGAAGCAGAGAGAAGGAGAATTTTTTTTTCCTTTAATTCTGTGATCTTGTGTTGTAAGTTCATTTTTGGTTACATTTAACCTGTGAGAATATTAGGACACTAGATTGAGGATGCTTTCCTCCAGAGAGGATTTGCATCTGTTTTCATCCAAAGGCACAGTGGTTAAAGACTTGGAACCTATTACATCTCCTTTCAGAGTCTTGGTCTAATGCCACACAGCCTAAGGCTCAAGTCTTATACCTGCTGCTGTGTCAGTCAGTAGCAAAGGAAGGGGAAGAAGCTGGGGGAAGCAGAACACCACAAGCCTCATAACCCATTGGTTTATTGCAGAATGGAGACAATCTGTGCCTTGTTTCAGAGAAAGCAGCAAGATTTTCTATTTCTCTTTGCCCAGGCCCATGGACATAGCTTATGAGCAGTAGGTTAGAGATGTTATTTTGGTAAATCTAGGCAAGAAACTTGAGACAGACAGCACAGTGCTGTCTCATTTTCAGACTGACCTGCTGCTAATGAATAAAGCTTCATTCTTTCTCTGCTGTTTTCTGGTGGTCCTACTCTGGGGCTTTGTTTAGAGTAAATAAATCTCTGTAGGTATATCTAAATCTAGTTCTTTATACCTTCATCAGTTCTCTATTTACTATTGATTCAAAATTAAAATTTTTGATCTTATTTTCTACATTTATAGAGGCTTTTGATTTTTTTCCATAAATACACTTTACCATGCATAATATACATTAAATAATCCATGACCATTTTCACATACTTCACATTTTACCTTTAACCTTATTTCAGATGTCTAGGAAAGCAAAAATCTTTTTTACTTCCAGGCAACTGCATTTGACTCAAGTACAGTAGTTCTGAGTTTGTCTCTGAGGACTGGCAGCTGCTTGAAATGCTGTGAGGTGAGGTTCCTATTCCATCCTTCATAAAATACTTACTACTGTCAGTTCAGTTCAGTCGCTCAGTCGTGTCCGACTCTTTGCGACCCCATGAATCGCAGCACGCCAGGCCTCCCTGTCCATCAACAACACCCGGAGTTCACCCAGACCCATGCCCATGGAGTCAGTGATGCCATCCAGCCATCTCATCTTCAGTTGTCCCCTTCTCCTCCTGCCCTCAATGCTTCCCAGCATCAGAGTCTTTTCCAATGAGTCAACTCTTCGCATGAGGTGGCCAAAGTACTGGAGCTTCAGCTTCAGCATCATTCCTTCCGAAGAAATCCCAGTGCCGATCTCCTTCAGAATGGACTGGTTGGATCTCCTTGCATTCCAGAGACTCTCAAGAGTCTTCTCCAACACCACACTTCAAAAGCATCAATTCTTCAGCGCTCAGCCTTCTTTGCAGTTCAACTCTCACATCCATACATGACTACTGGAAAAACCATAGCCTTGACTAGACAGACCTTAGTCAGGAAAGTAATATCTCTACTTTTGAATATGCTATCTAGATTGGTCATAACTTTTCTTCCAAGGAGTGTCTTTTAATTTCATGGCTGCAGTCACCATCTGCAGTGATTTTGGAGCCCCCAAAAATAAAGTCTGACACTGTTTCTACTGTTTCCCCATCGATTTCCCATGAAGTGATTGGACTGGATGCCATGATCTTCGTTTTCTTAATGTTGAGCTTTAAGCCAACTCTTTCACTCTCCTCTTTCACTTTCATTAAAAGGCTCTTTAGTTCCTCTTCACTTTCTACCATAAGGGTGGTGTCATCTGCATATCTGAGGTTATTGATATTTCTCCTAGCAATCTTGATTCCAGCTTGTGTTTCTTCCAGTCCAGCATTTCTCATGATGTATTCTGCATATAAGTTAAATAAGCAGGGTGACAATATACAGCCTTGACATACTCCTTTTCCTATTTGGAACCAGTCTGTTGTTCCATGTCCACTACTGTAAAAAAAAAAATAAAATAAAATAAAATAAAAAGAAAGAAAGAAAGAAAGAAAAAAGAAAAGAAAAGAAAAGAAAAAAAATATGCCAATGTCTTTTTTGCTTTAGGAAAGAAGTCAGATTGTAAATGGTTCTAGAATATAGTCATAGTCTCAGAGGGTTTAACTTAAGGATGCATAATATTAAATCAGAGAACATTTGAAATCAGGTGACTTGGACTGATGTCCTAACTGTGTGAATATTTAGTTTGTGGTCTAATTTCCATTACTGATAAAACATGGCTTCTGTAGTAGATGGATCTAATATCCCTGCCAGCCCTGGCATTTTGTGATTAGGGAATGAGGTATTTGCATCTGTTATTTAGATCACAATTTAAAAACTCCTCTTAATGATCAAAACCCCTGTTGATTCTCAGTTTTCATCCCTAAAGAAGTTCATCCCTAGATTAGTTCAGAGATGGGGCCTTACAATCTGTATTTTTAAAATATCTACTGAGGTGAACTAGGTTATATGATACAGATGTAAGTCAAACCATAATGAGATAAGTAAAGCCTGGAGCAATGGGTCAATACTGTGACTCAGAGAAATTTAAAATTATTTTTCTTTATAAATGTAGAAAATCTAAGTTATGAAAAACTTAGAAAATACAGTAAATATAACAAAAATTTTAAAATCATTCAAAACACTATTGCTTAGAGCAACTAATATATTTTTTGTGTTTAACAATTTTTGGTAAATATATATATATATACACACATATATACATTCATATTCTAAATATATAAGTTATCTGTCTCTCTGATTAGGTTTATGTCAATTTTATTTTGCTATTTTATTGAATGTATGCTAGTCATAAAAGCAGTTAGAACTGGACATGGAATAACAGACTGGTTCCAAATAGAGAAAGGAGTATGTCAAGGCTGTATATTGCTTATTTAGTTTATATGCTTATTTAGTTTATATACAGAGTACATCATGTGAAATGCCGGGCTGGATAAAGCACCAGCTGGAATCAAGATTCTTGGGAGAAATATCATTAGCCTCAGGTATACAGATGACACCACCATTATGGCAGGAAATGAAGAAGATCTAAAAAGCTTCTTGATGAAAATGAAAGAGGAATGTGAAAAAGCTGGCTTAAAATTCAACATTCAAAAAACTAAGATCATGGCATCTGCTTCCATCACTTCATGGAAAATAGATTGGTAAAAAATGGAAATGGTGACAAACTTTAATTTATTGGGCTGAAAAATCATTGCAGATGGTGACTGCAACAATGAAATTAAAAGATGCTTGCTCCTTGGAAGAAAAGCTATGACCCTAGACAGCATATTGAAAAGCAGAGAGATTACTTTGCCAACAAAGGTGCATTTAGTAAGAGCTATGGTTTCTCCAGTACTCATGTATGGATGTGAGAATTAGACCATAGAGAATGCTGAGCACTTTAGAATTGATGCTTTTGAACTGTGTTGTTGGAGAAAACTCTTGAGAGTCCCCTGGACTGCAAGGAGAGCAAACCAGTCAATATTAAAGAAAATCAACCCTGGATATTCACTAAAAGGACTAATGCTGAAGCTGAAGCTCCAATATTTTGGCCAACTCATGTGAGGAACTGACTCATTGGAAAAGACTCTGATGCTGGGGAAAACTGAAGGCAAGAGGAGAAGGGGACAACAGGGGACTAGATGGTTAGATGGCATTACTGACTTGATGGACATGAGTTTGAGCAAGCTCTGGGACATGGTGAAGGACAGGGAAGCCTGGTGTGCTGTATGGGGTTGCAAAGTGTCAGACACAGCTGAACGAATGAACAAAAATAACATTAAATATTTTTAATTTAAACTCAAATATGAGTATTTACTATGTCATTAAAAATCCTTTGAAAATACAATTTTATAACTTTATTTAATTTTTGTATATGGAAAGTATAATTAATTTAACAGCTGCTTTTATCATTTAATTCCTGATTTTCACAATTAAAAATAGAAGATATTAAAATTTTTTTATATTAAAATTTATATCCTTGCATGTAAATGCTAGTTCCAACTTTTACTATATCCTCAGTGTTCAGTTCAGTTCAGTCGTTCAGTCATGTCCGACTCTGGATCCCATGAACTGCAGAATTCCAGGCCTGCACCAACTCCCAGAGAAGGCAATGGCATCCCACTCCAGTACTCTTGCCTGGAAAATCCTATGGATGGTGGAGCCTGGTAGGCTGTAGTCCATGGGGTCGCTAAGAGTCGGACATGACTAAGCGACTTTCCTTTCATTTTTCACTTTTATGCCTTGGAGAAGGAAATGGCAACCCACTCCAGTGTTCTTGCCTGGAGAATCCCAGGGACGGGGGAGCCTGGTGGGCTGCCATCTATGGGGTCGCACAGAGTCGGACACGACTGAAGTGACTTAGCAGCAGAAGCAACCAACTCCCCGAGTTTACTCAGACTCATGTCCACTGAATCAGTGATGCAGTGTGGAGTTCTAAACATAAAATCACTAGATAGAGTCGGACATGACTGAAGCAACTTAGCAGCAGCAGCAGCAGGATTAGGGTAAGCTAAAGCGATCGTGTGAAATGTGGTCAAAGATTGAGCTAAGTTTAGCATTGCTATGAAGTCTAGAAAGATAAGAATTGGTTTAAGCTTGTGCAGGAAGCAAATTAAATATTACTAATTAAGTCTTGGATCTATCCTATTCTAAACAAAATTATACAACATAGATAAAGTATAACCAGATGAGAAGAGAAAAACTGCACAGGTGATAACATTAGACTTCCTGGTAATGTTTGCTTTTGTAGTGCTTTTCATACTTTTGATATCATTATTTGGGATGAGTACACATTACCAAGCACTGATTTTGGGAAAAAACAACAACTTTTGACAGTGTTTCCTTGAGAAAGAATAGTACAAACAACTGGTGTTATTTTTGGTATATTTAGATGTGGAGTTGAAGATAATTAATATTATATATAAATGAAAAGGAAATAAAAAATTCTTATTGAAGACCCTATCTGTTTCTGTTTGTCTGTGCTGTGAATTATCTGAAGTCTTTCCTTTATATTTTATTTATTTTCTTAATATTTACTTATATTGATCTCATCCTTGTTTAGTGATATACCTAACAGCATCAGGGGCTTATGATTAAATTAGTGGCTCTATGGAAGGAGGAGGGCAGGATGATGGATTCTACACATCTCAGAATCTGCTTCCTCCTAGAAGTTTCTCTTTTCTTTTTTGGGGGGGTATCTCCACAGCCTCATATACAAACATACATACATTCTGTCCAGTATATTAAAAATCCAAAATGGTTGGTGAAGAGTAAGCTAATGAGCTGGAAACTAATGTCTCTTAAACCTATCTTATGCAACAGACCTATAATTAGAGCAGTTCTATAAAGCAATCCTCTTATTAAAATAGCAATGTGTGGGCACTATAGAAAATACTCAAATGGTGAATCTAAAGCTCTTTATGCTCGTTGATACTTCTTATAGGCACTAACTAAAACAGAGGAGTTGGTTAGCTGGAAAACTGAACTAGCTGTTTAGAAGAATGTAAAAATTAAGAGGAGAGCCAAATTAAATCAGCAGTTGAGATATTAAAGATAGCTTGGCATATTAAACTTCATCCCACATTAGCATTTCCTGAATAAAAGTTTTAGGCTTATTCTGGGCTGAAAACCTGTTCACTTCTTGTATGCTAGGCTGGTATAAGCAAAGAAGGAAGAGGGTGTCTTGGAAGGGTCATCTATTTTCAAGTTTGCTGAATTATAACTGTGGCCAGGCTCAGCTGATTCAGTGCTAAAATCCTCTCTTTGAGATGATAAAGTTATGGAACCAGAGGGCTTTCATTAATCTTCAACTCAACTTGTCAGATAGAACTGCTGACGAATCATTTGCCAAAGGCAGCTTTTTGTTCCAAATTGTCTGATTTGTCTCCATGTTCTTTCTTTTCTTCAAGTTCTCTCTTCTGCCAACCTACTTTACAGAAAACAAGGATACCATGTCAATTATAAAGAGCTGAGTTTGTGATTTTAACTATTTGGAGGTAGTGTGGGTTTGCTTCTGTACCACTGCAATACTAATCGTATATTGAAACAAAGTTAGTCATGTGAATTCTTTGTTTTTCCCAGAGCATATAAAAGTTTTGTGTACACTATAGTCTATTCAAGCTGAGTTGGCAACTGGATGGAGAAGGCAATGGCACCCCACTCCAGTACTCTTGCCAGGAAGGTCCTATGGATGGAAGAGCCTGGTAGGCTGCAGTCCACAGGATCACTAGGAGTCGGACACAACTTCACTTTCACTTTCATGTATTGGAGAAGGAAATGGCAACCCATTCCAGTATTCTTGCCTGGAGAATCCCAGGGAGGGGAGAGCCGGGTGGGCACCATCTTTGGGGTCGCACAGAGTCGGACATGACTGAAGTGATTTAGCAGTAGCAGCAGCATAGTCTATTAGTTGAGCAATAGCATTATGTCTAAAAATGTTGTTGTTCAGTTGCTAAGTCATTAAAAATTATGTTGTTGTTCTTCAGCTGCTAAGTCATCCAGCTCTTTGCAGCCTCATGAACTGCAGCATGCCAACCTTCCTTGTCCTTCACTATCTAACAGAGTTTACCAATTCATGTGCATTGAGTCAGTGATGCTATCCTACCATTTAATCCTCTGTTGCTTCCTTCACCTCCTGCCCTCAATTTTTCCCATTATCAGGATCTTTTCCAATGAGTCAGCCTTTTGAATCTGGTGGCCAAAGTATTGGAGCTTCAGCTTCAGCATCAGTCCTTCTAATGAATATTCAGGGTTGATTTCCTTTAGGATTGACAGTTTGATCTCTTTGCTATCCAAGGGGCTCTCAAGAGTCTTCTCCAACACCATAGTTCTAAAGCATCAGTTCTTACACTCAGCCTTCTTTATGGTCCAGTTCTCATATCCATACATGACTACTGGAAAAACCATGGCTTTGGCTAGATGGATCTTTGTTGGTGAACTGATGTCTCTGCTTTCTAATATGCTGTCTTGGTTTGTCATAACTTTTCTTTCAAGGAGCAGGAATGTTTTAATTTCCCATCCACAGTGATTTTGGAGCCAAGAAAATAAAATCTTCCATAGTTTCCATTCCCCCCCCAAATGCCATGATCTTAGCTTGTTGAATGTTGAGTTTGTCAGCTTTTTCACTCTCCTCTTTCAAGAGACTCTTTAGTTCCTCTTTGCTTTCTGCCATTAGCATGGTATCAACTGCATCTCTGAGATTGTTGATATTTCTCCAGGCAATTTTGATTCCAGCTTGTGATTCATTCATTCTGGCATTTCACCTGATGTACTCTGCATATAAGTTACAAAGATAGGGTGCCATCACTACGAACAAAGCTAGTGGAGGTGATGGAATTCCAGTTGAGCTATTTCAAATTCTGAAAGATGATGCTGTGAAAGTGCTGCACTCAATACGCAAGCAAATTTAGAAAACTCAGCATTGGCCATGGGACTGGAAAAGGTCAGTTTTTATTCCCATTCCAAAGAAAGGAAATGCCAAAGAATGCTCAAACTACCGCACAGTTGCACTCATCTCACATGCTAGTAACGTAATGCTCAAAATTCTCCAAGCCAGGCTTCAGCAATACATGAACTGTGAACTTCCTGATGTTCAAGTTGGTTTTAGAAAAGGCAGAAGAACCAGAAATCCAATTGCCAACATCCGCTGGATCATGGAAGAAGCAAGAGAGTTCCAGAAAAAAACATCTATTTCTGCTTTCTTGACTATGCCAAAGCCTTTGACTGTGTGGATCACAATAAACTGTGGAAAATTCTGAGAGAGATGAGAATACCAGACCACCTGACGTGTCTCTTGAGAAATCTGTATGCAGGTCAGGAAGCAACAGTTAGAACTGGACATGGAACAACAGACTGGTTCCAAATAGGAAAAGGAGTATGTCAAGCTGTATATTGTCACCCTGCTTATTTAACTTATATGTAGAGTACATCATGAGAAACTCTGGACTGGAAGAAACACAAACTGGAATCAAGATTGCCTGGAGAAATATCAATAACCTCAGATATGCAGATGACACCACCCTTATGGCAGAAAGTGAAGAGGAACTAAAAAGCCTCTTGATATAAGTGAAAGAGGAGAGTGAAAAAGTTGGCTTCAAGCTCAACACTCAGAAAATGAAGATCATGGCATCTGGTCCCATCACTTCATGGGAAATAGATGGAGAAACAGTGGAAACAGCACCAGACTTTATTTTTTGTGGCTCCAAAATCACTGCAGATGGTGATTGCAGCCATGAAATTAAAAGACGCTTACTCCTTGGAAGAAAAGTTATGACCAACCTAGATAGCATATCCAAAAGCAGAGACATTACTTTGCCGACTAAGGTCCGTCTAGTCAAGGCTATGGTTTTTCCAGTAGTCATGTATGGATGTGAGAGTTGGACTGTGAAGAAGGCTGAGCGCTGAAAAATTGATGCTTTTGAAGTGTGGTGTTGGAGAAGACTCTTGAGAGTCCCTTGGACTGCAAGGAGATCCAACCAGTCCATTCTGAAGGAGATCAGCCCTGGGATTTCTTTGGAAGGAATGATGCTAAAGCTGAAACTCCAATACTCTGGCCACCTCATGCGAAGAGTTGACTCATTGGAAAAGACTCTGATGCTGGGAAGGATTGGGGGCAGGAGGAGAAGGGGACGACAGAGGATGAGATGGCTGGATGACATCACTGACTTGATAGGCATGAGTCTGAGTGAACTCCGGGAGTTGGTGATGGACAGGGAGGCCTGGTGTGCTGCGATTCATGGGGTCACAAAGAGTCGGACACGACTGAGCGACTGAACTGAACTGATACAGTCTTGACATACTGCTTTCCCAATTGTGAACCAGTACATTGTTCCATGTCTAATTTTAACTGTTGTGTCTTAGCCTGTATCCAGGTTTCTTGGGAGACGGGTAAGGTGGCATGGTATTCCCATCTCTTGAAAATTTTTCCACAGTTTGTGTGTTTCACACAGCCAAAGGCTTTAGTATAATCAGTGAAGCAGAAGTAGATTTTGGGGAGGAACTCTCTAACTTTTTTATGATCCAACAGATATTGGCAACTTGATCTCTGGTTCTTCTGTCTTTTCTAAATCCAGCTTATACATCTGAAGTTATTGGTTCATGTACTGTTGAAGCCTAGCTTGGACAATTTTGAGTATTACCTTGCTAGCATGTGAAATGAGTGCAACTGTGTGGTAGTTTTAACATTTCCTTTCTTTGAGATTGAAATGAAAATGGACTTTTTCATTCCTGTGTCCACTCTGAAGTTTTCCAAATTTGTTGACATAATGAGTGTTGCACTTCAACACCATTATCTTTTGGATTGAAGTAGCTCAGCTAGAATTCCATCACTTCCACTAACTTTGTTTGTAGTAATTATACTTCCTAAGGCCAACTTGACTTTACACTCTTAAGATGTCTGGGTCTAGATGACTGACTACACCATCATCGATATCTGGGTAATTCTTTTGTATAGTGCTTCTGTGTATTCTTGCCATCTCTTCTTAATCTCTTCTTCTTTGATTGGGTCCTTTGAGATTTTCTCCTTGACTCTGCCCATTTTTGCATAAAATATTCCTTTGATATCTCCAGTTTTCTTGAAGATATCTCTAGTCTTTCTCATTCTGTTTTTTCCTCTATTTCTTTGTATTGTTCAGTTAAGAAGGTTTTCTTATCTCTCCTTGCTATTCTCTGGAACTCTTTGTTGAGATGGGTGTATCTTTCCTTTTCTCCTTTGCCTTTCATTTCTTTTCTTTTCTCAGCTATTTGTAAAGCCTCCTCAGACAACCACTTTGCCTTCTTGTATTTCTTTTTCTTGGGGATGGTTTTGGTCACCACCTCCTGCACAGTGTTAGAAACCTCCATCCTTAGTTCTTCAGGCACTCTCTGACAGATCTAATCCCTTAGAAAATAGTTTATTGCTAAAAATTTCTATCATCTGAGACTTTAGCTAGTCATTATCTTTTTGCAATAGTAAGATTAAAGATTGCTAGTAGTAAGATTAAAGATTTCTTTGTCATATCAACTATAATGAAAAATTTTGAAATACTGTGAGAAATATCAAAATGTGACAAATGCTGTTGAAAAAATTGTGCCAGTAGACTGGCTCAATGCAGTCCAGAAACTTCAATTTGTGTTAAACAAAAAAAATGCAGTGTCTGTGAAACACGGTAAATTCCTTCACTGTATTTTTGGTGGACAGAGGGGTATAATTTAAGGTCCAATTCTTGGATAATGGACTTACAGACCCAGCGTAACTTTCTCATTTCAGAGTAAAAATAGTTTATTGCTAAAAATTTCTATCATCTGAGACTTTAGCTAGTCATTATCTTTTTGCAATAGTAAGATTAAAGATTGCTAGTAGTAAGATTAAAGATTTCTTTGTCATATCAACTATAATGAAAAATTTTGAAATACTGTGAGAAATATCAAAATGTGACAAATGCTGTTGAAAAAATTGTGCCAGTAGACTGGCTCAATGCAGTCCAGAAACTTCAATTTGTGTTAAACAAAAAAAATGCAGTGTCTGTGAAACACGGTAAATTCCTTCACTGTATTTTTGGTGGACAGAGGGGTATTAAGGTCCAATTCTTGGATAATGGACTTACAGACCCAGCGTAACTTTCTCATTTCAGAGTCTAAATGATCATCTGTAGACTTGACGTGACTTGCCTAAGGAAAAGTAGCTAATCTGTCACAGAGCTGGAACCCAGGTCTCCCTATCCCTAGACTAGCATCACTTTGTCTTACCACAGTGATGTCTCTTCAATGCACCTCCAGGAAGAGCAGGGTAGGGATGGCAGCAGTTCCCAAGATCAACATAATTGTCAGGTAGTAGTAACAACCAGTGGCTGCTGTTGTGGTCTTGATTCAAGCAAGTGACCACAGTGATAAGAAATGATAACTCTAATAACTCATTTCCAGTAACATATTAAAAATAATTTGAAGTAGCCTTTCTGTTAACAGTAATGCACATTTTATAAATATAATGCAGCAAATATATTTTCCATACATCTCAAAAATATATAGCCAGGTTATGTAATCATGTTCTTGTTTCCTTCTAAAACCTCATTTTACCTAAGATACTTTGCTCAAGACACAGTGGCTCCACTCTGCTTACCCCCATGTCATCATCTCTCATTACTGAGCATGAACTCCCAGGCCTACCTCTCCTGCCACTTGTGGAATTTGGGACTTCAGCAACTCCTTGCATTCACACAAAAGAAAGACCAAAGCAGGAGATTTTATTAATTTCAAAAATGTCAAATCCTTTTAAGCACTGTTTTTATCCTCTTGGTCCAAATGCATTTACTTTATGTATTCCCTTTACCTTGTAGGAAACAATCATTGCCTCCTTCTAGTGTAATAAAAAAGTAAAAATGCCCAGAAGTTATGGGCTTAAAACTCTGAGCAAAAAATTTAACAATTTTCTTATCATTGCAGTTTTTTAAGTTATCAATCTAGTTCAAAATTATTAATATTTTTATATGCATTTGAATTTTTATAAGGTAGTCTTTGTGATCTGTGCTTGTAAATGAAGGTTCCAAATATTTTATCAATGCAGGTTTAACATGAATAATATTTTGCTAGTTGAGGTGATATATATTTTTGTATGTTGTATGATTAAGTATTGTATTTTGACAAGCCCCAAAGCCACTTTGCTTTGGTAAATTAAGTACTTGGAAAAAAATATTTTAAGCCTATCAAGGCTCATGAAGTTTCTGCTTAATTTGGCAAATGCAGTCAGTAGGATTTATAAATTACCTGGTGGCTAAAAGTATCCCTTTTCACCAATTAACTCTCATTGAATGGTTTGATACTGAAGGAAATAAAGAGTGTAATTATTTTGCTTACTAATGTAATTGTATTAACATAAAATAATAATTCTGCCCATTAGTGATTGAGCCTAAATGAAAAAAAATATTAATATACCCCATCATATGGAGCTATTGTCCTGACATATTTAGGACTGATTTCCTTTAGGATGGACTGGTTGGATCTCCTTGCAGTCCAAGGGACTCTTGACTCTCCAGAGTCTTCTCCATCACTAAAGTTCATAAGCATTGATTCTCAGCTTTCTTTATAGTCCAACTCTTACATTCACACATGAGTACTGGAAAGACCATACCTTTGACTCGATGGACCTTTGTTGGCAAAGTAATATGTCTGCTTTTACATATGCTGTCCAGGTTGGACATAATTTTTCTTCTGAGGAGCAAGTGTCTTTTAATTTCATGGTTGCAGTAACTATCTGCAGTGATTTTGGAGCCCAGAAAAATCAAGTCAGCTACTGTTTCCACTGTTTCCCCATCTATTTGCCATGAACTGATGGGACTGGATACCATGATCTTGGTTTTCTGAATGTTGAGCTTTAAGCCAACTTTTCACTCTTCTCTTTCACGTTCAGCAAGAGGCTCTTTAGTTCTTCTTCACTTTATGCCACAAAGGTGGTGTCATCTGCATATCTGAGGTTATTGATATTTCTCCTGGCAATCTTGATTCCAGCTTGTGCTTCATCCAGCCAGGCATTTAACATGATCTACTCGGCAGGGACTCTTCTTCACTGAGACTGACATCCTGACCACTCAGGGTACTCAGGAGCTAGCTTGTCTGCCAATGGACCAGACCCAGCAGCCACAACTGGGACCCTTTTGTCCCTGGTCTCCTTCTGACATGGACAACTGTCTAGAGTGCCCTGACCAGTAAGGAACAAGAGACTTTATTGACCTCGCTCCCCTTCCCTCTCTCTTTCCTCTCCTTAACCCTTCCTATCCTTCCCTGTTTTTCTAGTTCCCTGGTTCTGGACTCAGGAATCTGGTTGAAGGGCCCTCAGCCTGAGCTGAAGATTGGAGACTGATCACCTCCTCTTGGCAGAGAACTCAAATTCTGGTTCTGGTCTGGTCTGATTTCTGGTAGGGCCGACTTCCTGTCCTCCCTTCTCTGGAGGCCCAGGGAAAAGCCCCATAATGCCTGGGCATCTATAGGTGGCAGGAGACATCTGTAAGGCCACCCCTTTTGCCCCCATCTCTCCTGCCTCCTCCCCCATCTTCTTTCAGCCTGGCTTCCTTTCCTCCCTTGAAATCTTTGATGTTAGTACTTGGATTCTTGTATTTAAGGGCTTCCCTGGTGGTACAGAGGTTAAAGTGTCTGCCTGCAATGTGGGAGACATGGGTTCAATCCCTGGGTCACGAAGATCCCCTGGAGAAGGAAATGGCAACCCACTCCAATATTCTTGCCTGGAGAATCCCATGGACAGAAGAGCTTGATGGGCTACAGTCCATGGGTTGCAAAGAGTCAGACACGACTGAGCTACTTCTTTTTTTTTTTTAATTAATTTTTATTTTTTAGTTTGTTTTGCTTTACAATACTGTATTCATTTTGCAATACATTGACATGAATCAGCCACGAGTGTACATGAACTCCCAATCCCGACCCCTACTTCCCCCTCCAGCCCCACACCTTCTCTCTGGATTATCCCCGTGCATCAGTCCCAAGCATCCTGCATCCTGCATCGAACCTAGCGCAGCAATTCGTTCCACTTATGATATCATACATGTTACATTGCCACTCTGCCAACTCATCCCACCCTGTCACTCTCCCCCAGAGTCCAAAAGGCTGTTCTATANGACCGACTCAATGGACATGAGTTTGGGTAAACTCTGGGAGTTGGTGATGGACAGGGGAGGCTGGTGTGCTATGATTTATGGGGTCGCAAAGAGTCGGACACGACTGAGCGACTGAACTGAACTGAGTTGGTTTATAATGTTCTATTAATTTCAGGAGTACAGCATAGTGAATCTGTTTTACATATACATATCCACTCATATTTAGATTCTTTTCCCATATAGGCCATCACAGAGTACTGAGTGGAGTTCTTTGTGCTTTAAAGTAGGTTCTTATTTGTTGTTGTTCAGTTGCTAAATTGTGTCTGACTCCTTGCGACCCAATGGCCTGCAGCATGCCAGGCTCCCTTGTCCTTCACTATCTCCCAGAGGTTGCTCAAATTCATGTCCTTATTAGTTATCTATTTTATATATAGTAGTGTGTGTATGTCAATCCCAGTCTTCCAATTTATCCCTTTCTTCCCAACTCTTGACATTTTTTTTTTTTTTTTTTGGTATTGGCTGCGTGGCATGTAGGCTCTCAGTTCCCCGACCAGGGATCAAACCTGTGCCCCTGTGGTGGAAGTGTGGAGTCTTAAGCACTGGATCACCAAGGAAGGTTTAGTTTTTTAAGGAACCTCCATATTGTTCTCCAGGGCTTCCCTGGTGGCTCAAATAGTAAAGAATCTGCCTGCGTTGCGGGGGACCTGGGTTTGATTCTTGGGTTGGGAAGATCCCCTGGAGGAGGGCATGGCAACCTATTCCAGTATTCTTGCCTGGAGAATCCCACGGACAGAGGAGCCTGGTGGGCTACAGTCCATGGGGTCACAAGGAGTCAGATACTCCTGAGTGACTAAGCACATACATGCTGTTCTTCATAGTGGCCGCACCAATTTACATTCCCATCAACAGTGTAGGAGGGTTTCTTTTTCTCTACACCCTCTCCTGCATTTGATATTTGTAGGCTTTTTAATGATGGCCATTCTGACCAGTGTGAGGTGATATCTCATTGTAGTTTTGATTTGCATTTCTCTAATAATTAGTAATTTGAGCAACTTTACATGTATCTATTGTCATCTGTATGTCTTATTTGTAGAAATGTCTAATAGGTCTTCTGCCCATTTTTTGATTGGAGTGTACTTTTTTTTATCTTTTCAACTTTTTTTATTGAAGTGTAGTTGATTTATAATCTTGTACCAATCTCTACTGTACAGTAAAATGGCTCAGTTGTACATATATGTGTGTGTGTGTGTGTGTGTGTATAGATACACACACATTCTTTCTTTTATATTCTTTTCCATTATGGTTTATCCCAGGAGATTGGATATAGTTCTTTGTTGTTTTGTTACTGGGTTGTATGAGCTATTTGTATATTTTGGAAATTAAGCCCTGGTCAGTTGCATCGCTTACAAATATTTTCTCCAGTTCGGTAGGCTGTCTTCTCATTTCGTTTATGGTTTTTTCTGTTGTGCAAAAGCTTATAAGTTTGATTAGGTCCCATTTGTTTATTTTTCCTATTATTCCTATTGCCTTGGGAGACTGACTTAGAAAAACGTTGGTACGACTTGTGTCAGAGAATGTTTTGCTTATGTTCTCTTCTAGGAGTTTTATGGTATCATGTCATAAGTCTTTAAGCCTTTTTGAGTCTATATTTGTGTACAGTGTGAGGGAGTGTTCTAACTTCATTGATTTACATGCAGCTGTCCAACTTGCCCAACACTGCTTGCTGAAGAAACTGTCTTTTCTCCACTGTATATTATTGCCTTCTTTTTCATAGGTTAATTGACCATAGGTATGTGGGTTTATTCCCCAGAAACTTCTGGTCACCAGTTTTCCAGTCTTGTACTTACTAAGCCCCTGACCAGTCAGCCAAACCTTTAGCTACTGCCCATGAGTCAGTGTGGTTCCCTATCACAGGTCACCTTTCATTCCACACAAAGTGGACAAACCAGTTGTTTGGCCTGAAGTTCGGCCCATCGGGAAGGTTTTCCTTCACCACTGTCGTTCAGGGCCATGCCTGAGTGGGATGTCGTTATTGACCTCACATGCCTGACTGCAGTATGAACTCACCAGAAACCAGGCCTACTGGTTCTTCTTCCTCCTCTGCTAACTTGTCATAAGGAAATTGCTGCAAGCCCACAGGTGTAGGGTTGAAGGAAAGATGGTGAAACAGCAGGAGCTCCTTGTCACCTGCTCGTACAGACACTTGTGCTTTCCAAATCCTCAGACCTGGATCCAGGTACACCAGCACCAACTGCTGATGGAATATTGGAGTGCTGCTGTGCGTGTGACTTGGTGGCCTGTGTTCAGGTGTTGACTCAACATGGATCCAGAAGCAAACCAGAGGCTGCTTTTCAAATGGAGAAAAGTGACTGGCGGAAGAAGGCAAGACCTTTCTTCCAGTCTGCCCCTTCTCCTGTTGGGAAATGTTGGTGCCCCAGAGAATATCTCTGTGGGCCAGAGGCATTTCTAATCCCATTAGGTGTGCTGAGTCATAAGACCCAAAGGCAGAGCAGTCTACAGTGTAGCCCGGACTGTGGGAGAGCTTTCTTATTCTAAGCCCCACCAAGGCAGGCAGACTTCAGGTCACCCAGAGCGGCATGCCCACGTGTGATACATGCCATCTCTGCAATTCAGAGGTCCACCAGGGTTGCATCTTGTTCTTCATGGTGGGCAACGCAAAGTGAATCTCTTACTTTAGAAGGGATCTTCTCACATACCCTACACTGTGAGAATGTCACAATATAGTAGGTTTTGAAAGGCCATGGGGCTTATCTTCCACCCTCTGCAGTGCATTGGTTTACTTAGATATCTAAGATGATTAGTACCTATGACTCATCCACGTCATGAACCACTGTGATGTTTTTTAGGTTATCAAGATTATCACAGCTTTCTGGACTAGATTATGATGAGAGAAAGGAGAGCTAAGGGAACCCTAAGGCAGAACAGTTGAGATCATCTCTATTGGCCCCTGCCTCCAACTTTCTTTCCTCTTGGGGACAGGGGAGAAAAGTGTTTTTCTGGTGAGCAGCTATGTATTGTGTGTGTACATGCTAAGTTGCTTAAGTTGTATCTGACTCTTGGCAACCCCTGGACTGTAGCCCACCAAGCTTCTCTGTCCATGGGATTCTCCAGGCAAGAATACTGGAGTGGGTTGCCATTTCCTCCTAAAGGGGATCTTCCTGCCTAGGGATCGAATCCAAGTCTCCTGCATTGGCAGGCAGATTCTTTACCACTAGTACCACCTGGGAAGCCCATGTATTCAAGTGCCTAGAATTGTGCCATACCTGGTACCTGATTATATCTGGGTCAGTCTTCTGACATTCTCCATGACCACGTGGGGTTTTCCACTATTCACACAAGTATGTTACAGGGGCTGTCCTTGTATCTTTCAGGTTTTTGATGGTTTTGATTTGCCATCCTGGCGGGGCACTGGGTGGAGTAACAAAGACAGAAAGAGTGTGAATTCCTGACAGCTAAGGGCTGCTAACAGAAATTTCTCTGTTAGCTTCTTTAAATCACTGTTCTTTTGGTTCTCTGTCACAGCAGCCACATTTATTTCCTATTTAATATACCATTCAGGATATATTGACTTAATCTTATGATTTAAAGTTTTCTTTTACATGGTGATTATTTTGAACAGTTATAAGCAACGAGAAGCAGCCATGGGACAAGTGTGGATTCAAAGCAGACAGCTCCCAGGCAGTGACTGATAAAGTGTAGAGCTGTATTAAAAGCCTGGACACTGGAGTCAAGACAGCCCTGGGTTCAAATTCAGGTTTAGCTACTCCCTGCCTGGGGTCCTGGGGTGAAGATTTAACTTCATGGGTCTCGGTTCTGTTTGTGTGTTTTGTTTTCTGGGTTTTGTTCTTTTTTTTTTGGCCATGCTGCATGGCTTGCAGGATCTCAGTTCCCTGACCAGGGATTGAACCTGGAACCTGGCAATAAAAGCATGAAGTCCTAACCACTGGACCACCAGGGAATTCCCTCGGTCTTCTTATCTGTAAAATGCTGTGATAACTAAGTCTTCTAGCAGTATACAGTGGACTAGAACAGGGCTTTAGCAAATAGGAGCTGCCTGCCTCTGCCCTCTGTCCCTAGGAATTTGTCTTGTCTCTGCTTTTCCTTCCTCCCATCCTGTTCTCACTCTCCTGTACTTGCTTTTATTTATTTATTTGGCTGTGCCGGGTCTTAGTTGTGGCAGGTGGGCTCTTTAGTTGTGGCATTTGAACTCTTAGTTGTGGCATGTGGCATCTAGTTCCCAGACCAGGGATCGAACCCAGGCCCCTTGCGTGGAGCGTGGAGTCTTAGCCACCAGGACCACCAGGAAAAGATCCCTCCTGGGCATTGTTTACTTTCACTTTCTGGGTTGCTTCTGCCTTAGGCAGGACTCCTATGACCAGCTGGTGTATTTTACCTACTATTGCCTTCAGAAGGCCAGGAATTCTTCCTGGGCAACCTGTTATTTATTCTCCCTTCTTCTGCAATGATACTGCTTCAGCTCACTAAGAGATTCTCTCTCTCTCTTTCTCTCTTCACGAGATCATGCACTGCGGAGAAATCCCTGCGGGCGACCGTGACCAAGCCTGACTCTGTGACCTGCCAGGCCATCCCTTCGGTGTAGCCAGCCCCTTTCTCTTACTTTCTCTTCCCTCTGTCCCCCGAGGAAGCCCAGAACAGGGAGCTGGCAACCTGGGCCACCAAGTCAGTAAAGCACACTTGGAAGGGGAGAGTGATGGGCAAGGGTGTCTCAGGCCTTCCATACATCAGATCTTGAAGGAAGGCCACCCACTTTTCTCTCTGTTTCTCTGGGGTCTTGTTCCTGGGAGTTGCAGTACATGTTTGATACTTCCTTGGAGAATGCATGCCAAAAAGGAAAGAAATAAGGGAGGAGAGACTCCCCTGTGATCCAGTGGCTAGAATTCCTCGCTCTCAATGCAGGGGCCTCGGGTTCGATCCCTGGTCAGGGAACCAGATCCCACACGCCACAACTAAGAGTTTGCATGCCACAACTAAGGCCCAGTGCAACCAAATAAATAAATAAATTTCTTTTTTAAAAAAAGAAAGAGAAAAAGAAAGAACAGAGAGAAAAGGGAACAGGGACCAAAATGTCACTTATCCCACGGGGGAGCCAAGCTCGGCTCTGAGTCCCTCTATCGACAGAGGGGACCCTGGCTTCCTGTGGTGGCCTCAATTCTCAGGCATGGGTTCCACCCCAGCCCTGAAGGTCCCAGATCACCTCTCCTCTCCCTGAGAACTTGACTTTTTGCGCAGCCACATAAAGGTGACCAGTGTCTGGTGGCTTGACGGGACAGACTTGCAGGGACTTCCTGCCTTTTGATGCATGCCATTCCTGTGAGCTGGGCTGGGCCGCTGAAGACGAGAGGACCCTTTTGACTTCCTGAGTGTCTCAACATTTAGACTCTTGGGGTTTGTGGTCAGAGACACTGGCATGAACATTGTGTTTCTACAAAGTGTGACTTCTGGGCCCTCAAGTTAACAAGCAAAGCTTTGTACAAGCCACCCCCTAACCAAACTGACCCAGAGGGTCTGAAAGTCCTTGCTGCCTTTCATGGGTGGATGAGCGAATGGTAAGCTGGCTCTGGGGGGATGAGAGCAACTGACTGGCTAGGGAGTTGGGGGGCAGCGGGGTGACGGCATGACTGTCTGCGGCGCTGTCCCCTGCCCTCTGTTCTGGCACCTCGGAGCTCCCTCCAGATGTCACCAGGGATTTCTCCAGCCTCGCTACTTGCTAAGGACCTGACATAGGTTGCTGCGTTCTAATCCTCTTCCCACTTTCAGATGAGGAAACTGAGGCTCAGCAAGATGAAGCCATTTCATGAGAGGACAAGTCAGAGAGTCTGGGGAGAGGTCGCGGCTGGCTTCAGATGCATGACGCCTCTGCAGAGCAGGGAACAGTCAGTGTCCTCAGCGAGTCGCCTTCCTGGTGGCTAGTTCTCCTCTGCCTCCAAGGCATCAGTCTCCTGTCCTGGAGATTGTTTGCAGGGTGGACAAGGGACCTAAGGAGGCCTGGTCGAAACTTGGAGAATGTGTCTTCCAGAAAGTTCCAACCTGACCTTTGTGGAACTGTGAAAAGGGAATCTCTAGCAACTCGGTCAAATTGGACCACGTCTTGCCGCACCCCTCCTGATTCTGGAATAGGGTGACTAACCCTCCCTGGTTTTCTTGGGACTCTTCTGACTTTAAAATTCAAAGTCTCATGTCCTGGGAAAAACCCTCATTCTCAGACAAACCAGTGGGGCTGTTCACTCTACCAGGAAGATCAGTTACTTTGCTTTCCCTCTCCAGCTTCGAGAAAGGAAAAAGTGAGGTTGGAATAAGGTGAGGGGAAATTACACGAAGGGAAAGCTCAAGACAGACTTGAGGTGTTTTCCCACCGTTCTGGTTGTCACACAGAGCTCAGACAAAAGATGGACCAGTTTCTACTACATGTGACTGAAAGCTGGGGTGTGCGCTCCTCCTATGGGAACATTTAGCAGAGAATTTAGCAGAATGGACGCCTGCTTTGGGGCCCGTGCATGCGTGCTAAGTCGATTCAGTCATGTCCAACTCTTCATGACCCTATAGACTATAGCATGCCAGGCTCCTCTGCCCACGGGATTCTCTAGGCAAGAATACTGGAGTGGGTTGCCATGCCTTCCTCCAGGGGATCTTCCTGACCCAGGGGTCGAATCCACGTCTCTTGCTTCTGTACTGGCAGGCAGGTTCTTTATCCCGACACCACCTGAGAAGGCCCCACTTTGGGGCCCACCTCCAGGCTACTCCCAGGATGACTCCATGTCTTCCATCAAGGAGGACCCCTTTCTTTCTCAGTTTACAGGAAGCACCTAGAAAAATGTGGATGTATATATATTGAAGTGAAAAGATGCTCATGACAAATTGCTTAAGTAAAAAAGCAGGTTGCAGGATGCTTTTTACCATGTGAGCTCTTTGCTATAAATAAATACATTAGAAGCAGCCTGCCAGGATGATACCTCCTGCTGTCTTTAACCTCATATCAAAGACAAGCTTAAAGATGCTTGCTTTGATATTCAGAGTAGAAGAAAAAAATTGCAGCTTTTATTATAATAATCATAATGCTCATAATAACATTCCAAGCTTTGAGCTGCTCACTGCATTTCACCATAAACACAAGTCCCAGAGCTTGTCTGGAGATATTGTGGTCACGCCAAGTTTTCTTGCTTTTTCTGTTCTTCTGGAAACTTAAATTGATGCATTTGCCCTTTCCTATGCTGAGCACTTTGTTTGTGATTCTTAAACAGCCAAGCTGGTTTTCATCAGAAGTTTCCTGGTACAGGTTTTATGACATTAACGCCCTTTGGCCAAAATGCAGAGTCCAAATTTTGGAGCCCACCAGGGCAGAACTGAGGTGAGGAGTCTGCAGGAACTGTTTCTCTCTCTTCTGGCTGCCAAACAAGACATCAGGCCACAGCTTCCATGGTCTTGAGGCTGGAACACCTCCATAAAGCTGGGAGAGTCCTCTGCTGGGGCGCTGGAGCATGAGGGCCCAGGACTCATTCAGGCCAAGTCAGCTTCCTCAACCACTCCAGGGGGAGGTACAGAAAGCAGGTTTCCAAGAGATCCTCGGGCAGTGGGCTTCTAGATGGTCTAATCTCCTACCTCAAACCAAGATTAGTAAAACTACTTGCTAGAAAGCTACTCCTGGGACTTCCCTGGAAGTCCAGTAGTTAAGACTCCATACTTCCACTGCAGAGGGCATGGGTTCAATCCCTGGTCAGAGAACTAAGATCCTGCGTGCCATGTGGTGTGTTAAAAAAAAAAAGCTACTTCTTTCGACAGTTCCTACAGAGCCTTAACCCAGACATCCTCTCTTCTCTCTCTCTGCCACTGAGTTATTCCTCCCCCCAGGCGGCAAACACAGCACCAAGACTTGCTGCCTCCTCGAGTGTTCACTTACTCACTCACATTGTTCCCAGGAAGACGCTGGCACAGAAGCGGGTTAATTGCACAGCCCACTGGAGCTGGCTGGGGGCTTGGCATCAGCATTCTGATCCCCCTTCAGCCACCAGTCACTCAAGCTGAGAACCCTGAAGAAGGAAACACCTGTTCTCCCTTCTCAGGGATGGGCTGCACATTCCCCAAGACACAGAGTGAGTCACCGCAGGACCATGGAGCGGAATTTACTCACCCCCCAGGAATGGACCCTTGGAAGGCTCCAGATGACTAGCCTCAAGTGTTCTGTCTCAAGCACAGGGCATTTCCCTCCCCCCCACCCCAACCACGTCTGCAGTCACTTCCTCTCTGGACACATCCTGTTTCTGAGAGCAGGCGATTTGCCAGGCAGATCGCAGCCCCTGCTGCTGGGAGCAGACGGGCGGAGACATCCTTCCTCTGATTTCTAATACCTAATCCCATCTTCCTTCCCAGTCAGAGATATCGATCAGCATCTCCGCTTTTCCCAGGTCCCTGCACGCCAGGAAGGGAGAGTAGATAGAGAAGGAACGTGTTTCTATTGGTGACTCCAACTCATTGGAGATGCTTAGAACCACCTCTGGTTTGTTATCAGCCTCGCAGGCACATGGTAGTCAAGAAAGGACCTGGGGCAAGGATCATTTCCATCCATCCATTCCCTCCAACTGGGGTTTCCCTGGTAGCTCACCTGGTAAAGAATCCGCTGGCAATACCAGAGACCCTGGTTCGATTCCTGGGTTGGGAAGATCACCTGGAGAAGGGATAGGCTATCTACTTCAGTATTTTGGGGCTTCCTTGGTGGTTTAGCTGGTAAAGAATCCACCTGCAATGCGGGAGAGCTGGGTTCGATTCCTGGGTTGGGAAGATCCCATGGAGAAGGGAACAGTTACCCACTCCAGTATTCAGGACTGGAGAATTCCATTAACTGTATAGTTCATGGGGTTGCAAAGAATCACACACGACTAATCAACTTTCACTTTCATTCCCTCCAACAACAAATCTTTATTGAGTACCTACTATGCTGTTGTTTGTTTGTAGTTTAGTTGCCAAGTCTGGTCTGATTCTTTGGAGGCCCCGTGGACTGTAGCCTGCCAGGCTTCTCTGTCCATGGGATTTCCCAGGCAAGAATACTGGAGTGGATTGTCATTTCCGTCTCCAAGGGATTTTCCCAACACAGGGATCGAACCCATGTCTCCTGCATTGGCAGGCGGATTCTGAACCGCTGAGCCACCAGGGAAGCCCCTATCTACTGTGAGCCAAGACTTATTCTGATGCCAGACTATGGAGATAAACAAAACATAAAAATCAATGTCTTTTATACACTGCTGTATTTAAAATAACCAACGAAGACCTACTGTATAGCACATGGAACTCTGATCAATATTATATGGTAGCCTGGATGGGAAGGGTCTGAGGGAGCACGGATACCTGCATATGTATGGCTGAGCCCCTTCACTGTTTACCTGAAACTATCACAATGCTGTTTGTTAGTTGACTATGTTTTTTTTGTGTTAGTCACACAGTCATTTCTGACTCTTTACGACCCCATGGACTGTAGCCTGCCAGACTCCTCTGTCCATAGAATTCTCCAGGTAAGAATACTGGAGTGGGTTGCCATTCCCTTCTCCAGGGGATCATCTCGACCCAGGGTTTGAACCGGGTCTCCTGCACTGCGGGCAGATCCTTTACTGTCTGAGACCCCAAGGAACCCCTTAATTGAGTATACTCCAATACAAAATAAAATGTTCTTTTTAAAAAAATCGCTGTCCTCATGGCAATTACATATGATCCGCTGGCAGGGACAGCTGATAAACAAGATAAAACGTATAAAAACTTATGGCATGTAAGACAGTGATAAATGCTAAGCGGAGAAAACAAAGCTGGGAAAGCAAATATGAAATGGTGAGTGTGATGGGAAGCATGAAACGGTCATCAGGGCGTCTGGAGAAGTCTTTGCTGCAAAAGGAAGTTTTAAGTAAAGAATGGACGGAGGCAAGGAGTGATCAGTTGGGGGGGGGCAAGAGCATTCTAGGCAGAGGGAGCAGCAGGTGTGAGGGCTGGGAAGTGGAAGTGAGCCTGGACTGTTTGGCCAGGGTGACTGCAGTGGAGTGAGAAGCGGAAAAGCACAGAAGCTGAAGTCAGAGAAGTGGAAGGAGCCAATCTGTGAGTGGAGGTACGGCTTTGGTTGCCACTTTTATATGGGAGGGCTTCCCAGGTGGCACTAGGGGTAAAGAAACTGCCTGCCAATGCAAGAGACACAAGAGATGCAGGTTCGATCCCTGGGTCGGGAAGTCCCCTGGAGAAGGAAATGGCAACCCACTCCAGTTTTCTTGCCTTGGAGAATCCCATGGACAGAGGAGACTGGCGGGCTACAGTCGATAGGGTCACAGAGTCGGACACAACTGAAGCAACTTAGTATGATGACTGATATGGGAAACCACAGGAGAGTTGTTTAATAATTTTATTTATGTATTTATTTTTGCCTGCTCTGGGTCTTCATTGCTGCTCAGGCTTTTCTCTCATTGTGGTGAGCAGGGGCTACTCTCTAGCTGCTGTAGCTCCTCTTGTTTTGGAGCACAGGCTCTGGGGTGCACGGGCTTCAGTAGTTGCGGCTCCCAGGTTCTAGAGCGCAGGCTCAATAGTTGTGGTGCACGAACTTAGTTGCTCCAAGGTATGTGGGTCTTCCCAGATCAGGAGTCAAACCTGTGTCTCTTGGATTGGCAGGTGGATTCTTTACCACTGAACCACCAGGGAAATCCCCATGGGAGAGTTTTAATAGAGGAGTGACAGAACACCACTTAGATGGGGATTGCCTTAGTTTAGGAGAGGAACTTCCCTGGCGTTCCAGTGGTTAAGACTCCTTGCTTTCATTGCAGGGTGTGTGGGGTTCAATCCCTGGTTGAAGAACTATGATCCCTCATGCCTGTAAGCGTGGCTAAAAAATCAAGTCTAGGAGAGAGATAATTGTGGCCTAGATAGGTAAAGGAAGAGGGTGGGGTGAACAATGGTTCCAGAATATTCTGAAGATAGAGCTCACAGGATCTGCTGTTAGGAGATGGGGTGTGAAAAAAATACAAGGAGATGAAGATAACACCAATGTGTATAGCCCAGGAAAATTGAAGAATGGAGCTGTTATGAATTAAGATAGGGTCTCCTGCCGGAGAAGCTAGGCCAGGGCAGAATATCAAGAAGTTGGTTTTGGCCATAGAGAGTCTGAGATGCCTGTTAGATATCCACGCTGAATTGTCAAGCAGGCTATGCAGACATGGGTGCATAGTTCAGAGCAGAGGTCCTGGCTAGAGATATAACTCTGGGTCATGCTTTTAGTGCTGGCTCTGGTTAGCTTGGGTTTTATTTCAAATGCTGAACGTTTGAAAGATGTAATCTTTAAGAACTTCTGGTATGTGATCCTTTAAAGATGTAGTTCAGATTGTGTGATTTCTCTACGTTGAAACTTCAAATGATTTCCCTTTTCACTCAGATTGAAAAGCTAAATCTGAAGACCGTTTGGTAATTTCTACCAAAGAAAAACCCACACCCCCAAATCCCATCCTGATAGTTACTCAACTGAAAGGCATGCTCATGTGTTCCAAAAGACATGAGCGGGAATGCTCACAGCAGTATTACTTGAAATATCCCTCAAATTGGAAACAATCCAAATATTGATCAGTAGTAGAATAGAATAGAGAAAGAAATTGTAGGATATTCATATAGTGCAATACCATATACGAATGAAAAAAAATGAAGCCTGACTGTACATAACAAGATGGACAAGTCTCATGAACATAACATGGAGTGAACAAAGTCAGATACCAAAGGGTAATACTGTACAATTCCATTTGCACGAAGCTCAAAACCGGGCAAAATTAATCTATGATAATAGAAGTTGAAGTCATGATTATCCTTGGGATAATGACAAAGGAGGCAGGAGAGGTTTCAGGGTTGCTGGTAATGTTCTGAAATTCATTTGGGAAGGTGGCTTAAATGGGTGTGTCCAGTTGGTGAAAATTCATAAATCATACATGTATGATTCATAAATCATACATTTTTGATTTGTGTACTTTTCTCTTCCCATATTTCCATGAAAAGCTTACGCAAAGTTCTTATCTAAAAGGCCCTACATGACAATGCCACTCCCTCTCCCTAGGCCATATTTCTTAAAAAAAAATTTTTGGCGAGGCCTGCACCCTGCAGCATGCAGAATATTAGTTCACTGGCCAGGGATTGAACCCATACCTCCTGCAGCGGAAATTTGGAGTCTTAACCACTGGACCACCAGAGACAGTGACAATGCCACTCCCTCTCCCCAGCCCTCATTTCTGACTGCACCCCAACTTGCTCACTCCACTCATATATTGTTTTCCAACAAACACTGTTGGTTGCTCATTTGAGGGTTTTATGCTTCCAAGTCCCTCTGCTTCCAGACTTCCACACAGCTTGTTCCCTCACCTAATCCAAGTCTCGACTTGAACTTCTGCTTAGCAGAGCACTCTCCCTCGACAAACCTCTACAAAATAACTGGTCCTCCACCACTTTTGTCTCCTTACCCTTCTTTATCTTTCCTAAGCATTTACCATTGTTTTACATGTTATGAGTTTCTTTCTTCATTCACTTATTGTCTTTCTAGAATCTCAAACCAGAAGACATACCTTGTTTTTATTCACTATTGTATTTCTGGTGCCTGAGTTGGGCTCTGGCACATAATAGATGTTCAGTAAATATTTGCTGGATGAATGGATGCAATATCCTGGGCAAATAAGCCAGACATGGTTCCTGCCCTCATGGAATAAAGAATGTTTAGATCTTTGAAAGGAATATAGGGACTTCCCTGGTGATCCAGTGGTTAAGACTTCGCCTTCCAATGCAGGAGGTGCAGGTTCGATCCCTGGTTGGAGAGTTAAGATCCCATATGCCTCACAGCCAAACAACCAAAACACAAAATAGGAGCAACATTATAAAAGATTCAATTAAGACTTAAAAAATATATACAATAAAAGAAGTATAAATCGTTTAGCTAGCTCTGAAGTAGAGGTTATATTTCTTTGTATTTTCATAGAGTAGAGGATAGGGAATGACCTATAGAGTAGATTTTCAATAAATGATGACTGTGGTTTTCAAAGTTAAATTTCTGGGCTTAGAAGTTCATTCCTTCAAAGGACGAATGAAGACAACTGATTGAATACAACTATGAATATTTTTAGCCCCATCTGGCTTCCCGGCCATAGGAAAAAGACTGGACCCTCGCCTACAAGCAAGTGCTCCAAATCAAATGTGTGTGTGTCTGTCCCCTGAGTTGATGTAACCGCCAATGCTAACACTTTACTGCACCACATTTCAACATCTTGATGAGACTCCTTCTTCTGAGCAGTACTTCTAGGGCATCAGAGCTCCAAGTATGTGGAGACTAGACTTGTCTTGATAAGTAGGAGAAAGGCAGAACAGCAAGTAAGTGAGGGAAAATCACTCAGTCAAGTGTGACTCTTTGTGACCCCATGGACTATACAAGTCCGTGGAATTCTCCAGGCCAGAATACTGGAGTGGGTAGCCTCTCCCTTCTCCAGGAGATCTTCCCAACCCAGGAATCGAACCGGAGTCTCCTGCATTGCCAGCGGATTCTTTACCAAGCTATCAGGGAAGCCCACTCTAAATAAGAGCTTAAGTGAATTCCCTGGTGGTCCAGTGGTTAGGACTCAGCACTTTCATTACCAAAGCTCAGGGTTCAACCCTTGGTTAGGGAGCTAGGATCCCACAGGACACTTGGTGCAGCTAATAATAATAATAAATAAGAGCTTAAGATAGGGCTTCACATCTAGGGAGGAACAGGGACACTGGTGGCGGGGGCAGGGACCAAGGAGGATAGGTCACTAGCTCGATGGGGAATATAGATGCTGAAGGATGTACCTGGGCTGCATTCATGTCTTCAAGTTGGTCACCCCTGTCCTGTTCTGATGGGGCTTTCCAGGTGGCTTAGTGGTAAAGAATCTGCCTGCCAGTACAGGAAATGTAAGAGATGCAAGTTGGAACTCTGGTTCAGGAAGATCCCCTAGAGGAGGAAATAGCAACCCACTCCAGTATACTTGCCTGGGAAATCCCATGGACAGAGGAGCCTGGCTACAGTTCATGGGGTTGCAAAGAGCTGGATATGACTTAGTGACTGAGCGCTGGCTCTTTGCTGATAGTGATGTGAGCATTGGGCCACAATTCTGCCCCTGCACAACCCCGCTCTAAACCCAGAGTGCTGACCTCCTAGGTGCTTCAAGAGATCACGGTATACACAGGATTGCATGGCTCTTAAGAACCCTCCTCCTTCCTACTGGGTCTTTTATCCCACCCATTCACATACCTTCTCAGTTGGTAATTAAGCTCCCCACAGACCCAAGGGAAGCTAGAGATGTTAAACACAGTGTTCCTTGTTCAGTCGAGAAAAGAAACAGGAGCACTTCTAAGCGTTTTGGCTGGAGGGCACGCACAGTGAGTCAGCGACGTCTCCCAGGAGGGGAGTCTGGCGTCCTGTCCACAAGTGACATGTTTTATTTTAATCACCACCCCGCCCAGCGCCTTCTGGTCTCTTCCTTCACAGATCTGTGGGTCTGTTACCACTCCTCCATCAACTTGCCCTCTCCCAAAAATGTGTTGGAATTTTTCAACCATGAGATAGTTTGCTTTCTTTTTTTTTTTCATAGGTTTGTAATCTTTTAATTTCTTTACTATCATTGTAACAGAGTCTCCCTAGGCAGAGGAGAAAAACCCAAGTGGACAGTCTGTCATGATTAAAACTTAAATTTGAAAATTATACTGATACCACCACTGTTAGAAAATTCAGGGGGGAAGAAAAGGTAGGAGGCATCTCTCGTCTCTCCTCCCAACAAAAGCACTATTATCCTTCAACACTGGTGTGTTGCTCATATGATTCTTTGCTACGCATGTTTTCAGAATGTGGTCATATTCTTGGTTTGTGCAAATTTTATAAACTTTTTCACTTGACATTTGCATCAGAAGCATTTCCCCTACGTTTTGACCATAACTTTTTAAGTCATTGCTTTAAAGAAATTTCACCAGGAAGATTTACAAGAACACACTTTAACCAGAATCCTATTGTTGGTCTGTGTTACCAAATATTTGAGGTGTCCCTGGTATTCATTCATAAGGGGTATCTATATTCAGTATTTTTTTTAAACTAGAAGAAGCCATCACTTGAATGTTGCCAGTGAAATCTGATATATTATAAGGGTACATAAATCAACAGGAACTGTAGATAATAAGGAGCTTCCATGGTGGCTCAGATGGTTAAAGAATCAGCATGCAATGTAGGAGACCTGGGTTCAGTCCCTGGGTCAGGAAGATCCCCTGGAGAGGGAAATGGCAACCCACTCTAGTATTCTTGCCTGGAGAATTCCATGGTGGAGGAGCCTGGCGGTCTACTGTCCATGGAGTTGCAAAGAGTGGGATATGACTGAGCGACTAACACACACATAAATAATTACAAGAAAAATTATGTTGGATCACCAGAGTAGCCAACTGGGAGGAAAAACCCTCATATCTATATCCTGAATTAGGATACATTTCAAGTGCACCCGATATTTAGGTATCCAAAAAATAAAAACAGAAAACAACCCTAAGAAACTGTAAAAATTCTTGAAAAATCCGATGGAGAATTTTTTCATTATTTCATTAATGGAAATCTTGTCCAAGTACAAAAAAAGGTCCAGCATTCATAAAATTAAAAAACGAATAAATATCATATAAAATCTTATTTCTTCATGGCAGAAACCACTATACAATCTATCACAAGACAAATGACGAAACTGAAATACAATTTCAATTTCAAATATAGAAAGGACGAATTTCTCTAATATATTAAGAGTTCCTACAAATTGGTAAGGAAACAAGTCAATTACCGAGTGGAGAATGGTCCAAGACTAGGTAAAAACATTTCATAGAAAAGAAAGCAAAATATTCTTAAACGTATGAAATAATATTCATTTTCTTTCACAGTAAGAGCAATTCATAGGAAAACTATCCCAGGTAGTAACAGTCTTTATTTCTCAGATTGAGAGGGACCAAAAATGCAGTTTAGCTTTGTGGTTAAGATCCTCAACTCTGGCTTAGAGAACCTTGGTTTGAATCCCCATCCCACCATCTATGAGTTAGGTGGGTATGCTTAACATTTAACTCACTGATTTATTATGAGCAATGATGTCCTTCTGTGATCTGGTGATTTATCCATTTGGTCTTGATCCCATTATGGGCTTCCCTGATGGCTCAGTGGTAAAGAATCCGGCTTGGCTCAATCCCTGAGTCGAACACGACTTAGTGACAAGGAAATGGCAACCCACTCCAGTATTCTTGCCTGGGAAATCCCATGGACAGAGGAGCCTGGCGGGCTACAGTTCATCTGGTCGCATAAAGTTGGACGCGACTGAGGACTAACACATACAACAACTTGGCCCTATTGCTGGCACAGAGCTCCTAAAACCCTTGGAATTTCTGAAGTGAGAATTGTAAAGGTATCTTTTGTTATGTTAATATGACTCTGGACAGCACCTAGGGTTAGGGGCTGGTTGCTAGGAGACCCAATCAAGTAATTAGAGAGTTGGAACTCCCAGGATGGGGTGGAGCTGGAGATCGAGTTCAATTGCTAGTGGCCAATGATTTAAAGAGATGGGAATACCAGACCACCTGACTTGACTCCTGAGAAATCTGTATGCAGGTCAGGAAGCAACAGTTAGAACTGGGCATGGAACAACAGACTGGTTCCAAATCGGGAAAGGAGTCCGTCAAGGCTGTATATTGTCACCCTGCTTATTTAACTTATATACAGAGTACATCATGTGAAATGCCAGACTGGATGAAGCAGAAGCTGGAATCAAGATTGATGGGAGTGATATCAATAACCTCAGATATGCAGATGACACCACCTTTATGGCAGGAGATGAAGAAAAACTAAAGAGCATCTTGATGAAAGGGAAAGAGGAGAGTGAAAGAGTTGGCTTAAAGCTCAACATTCAGAAAACAAAGATCATGGCATCTAGTCCTATCACTTCATGGCAAATAGATGGGGAAACAATGGAAATAGTGACAGACTTTATTTTGGGGGGCTCCAAAATCACTGCAGATGGTGACAGAAGCCATGAAATAAAAGATGCTTCTCCTTAAAAGAAAAGCTATGACCAACCTAGACAGCATATTAAAAAGTTGAGACTTTACTTTGCAGACAAAGAGTCGGACACGACTGAGAGACTGAACTAAACAATTTAATCAGTCAACACCTGTGTAGTGAAGCCTCCATAAAAACCCAAAAAGAGAGGGTTCTGAGAGTTTCCTGTTGGTGAACACATGGAGATTGGAAAGAGTAATGTGCTTAGAGAAGCTCCTTACCTTTTCCATGAACCTTGCCCCATGCATCTCTTCCAAATGTCTGTTCCTGAGTTATTCAGTTCAGTTCATTGCTCAGTCGTGTCCAACTCTTTGCAACCCCAAGGACCGCAGCACGACAGGCTTTTCTGTCCATCACCAACTCCCGGAGCTTACTCAAACTCATGTCCAAGTCGGTGATGCCATCCAACCATTTCATTCTCTGTTATCCCCTTCTTCTCCTGCCTTCAATCTTTCCCAGAATCAGGTCTTTTCCAATGAGTTAGTTCTTCCCATCAGGTGGCCAAAGTATTGGAGTTTCAGCTTCAGCATCAGTCCTTTCAATGAATATTCAGGACTGATTTCCTTTAGGATGGATCAGTTGGATCTCCTTGCAGTCCAAGGGAGTCTCAAGAGTCTTCTCCAACACCGCAGTTCAAAAGCATCAATTCTTCAGCGCTCGGCTTTCTTTATGGTCCAACTCTCACATCCATGCATGACTACTGGAAAAACCATAGCTTTGACTAGATAGACCTTTGTTGGCAAAGTAATGTCTCTGCTTTTTAATATGACTTATATCCTTCTGTAATAAACTGGTAATCTAGTAGGTAAAAATATTTCTCTGAGTTGTGTGAGCTGCTCTAGCAAATAAATCAAACCTAAAATAAAGGTTGTTGGAGCCTCTGATCTGTAGCCACTCGGTCAGAAGTACAGGTAATAGCCTGGGCTTGTGATCAGGGTCTGAAGTGGGGGGTGGGGAGGTGGCAGGCAGTCTTGTAGGACTGAGCCCTTAACTTGCGGAATTTGACACTCTCAGATAGTGTAGAATTGAATTGAATTACGGGATACCCAGCTGGTGTCAGAGTATTGCTTCGTGGTTTTGAGGGGGAAACCCCTCTCTACACATTAGAATTTGAGTTTTTGACTTTATAAGGGTATTTGCTGCATTGTTGATTGATAAGCAAAAGATTGGGAACATGTCTCCAGGCATGTCAGCTATAAAGAAGATGGGATCTTATGTTTGTGCTTTATGCTGAAGAAACAGGGCATCCTTGTTATGCTTAAATAATATCATGATGAGCAGCTTTCTACTTAGTGCTTTCCCACATTATATTTATTGATTTACTTGAATCAGGTTCTGAGAAGTGAGATTGTGGAGTTAAAAGCTATGGACAGTTTATATATGACTTTGTCAAAGGGTTGAAAGTGACAGTCACTCAGTTACGTCTGACTCTTTAAGACCCCATGGACTCTAGCCCACCCATCTCCTCTTCTATGGACTTCTCCAGGCAAGAAAACTGGAGTGAGTTGCCATTCCCTACTCCAGAGATCTACCCAACCCAGGGATTGAACCCAGGTCTTCTGCATTACAGGCAGATTCTTTTACCATCTGAACCACCAGGGAACCCATTTTATATATAACTTTGTCAAAGAGCTACATCCAATTATCTACTCCCATATATATGTGTGTAAAAGAGAGAGTTCTTCTACATGAAGACTTGTACATGAAAGTTCGTAATCACCAAAGAGAGGCAACATCCAAATGCCTGTGGTGAATAGATAGACAAAAATGTGGTCTGTTCATAGAATAGAATATTATTTGCCAATAAAAAGAATTGAAATACTGATATATGCTATGATGTGGATGAACTTTTAAAACATTATAGTGAGTAAAAGAAGCTAGTCACAAATGACCACTCATTGCAAGTCCACAATAAGCAAATCTAAAAAGGCAGAAAGTAGATTTGTGATTGTTCACTGCTGAAGGGGAGGGGGATAGGAAGTGACTTTTAGTGGGTTCAATGTTTCTTTCTGAGGTGATGAAAATGTTCTAAAGTTAGATAGTGATATGGTTGTACAACTCTGTGACTACACTAAAAGCCACTGGTTTGCACACTTTAAAGCACTGACTTGCATAATTGAATTATACCTCAATAAAGCTATTATTGGAGAAGGTAATGGCACCCACTCCAGTACTCTTGCCTGGAAAATCTTATGGAGGGAGGAGCCTGGTAGGCTGCAGTCCACGAGGTCGCTAAGAGTCGGACACGACTGAGCGACTTCACTTTCACTTTTCACTTTCATGCATTGGAGAAGGAAATGGCAACCCACTCCAGTGTTCTTGCCTGGAGAATCCAGGGACGGGGGAGCCTGGTGGGCTGCCATCTATGGGGTCGCACAGAGTCGGACACGACTGAAGCGACTTAGCAGCAGCAGCAGCAGCAGCAAGGCTATTATTAAAAAAAGGCAAGGAGTTCTATGAAACTGACTAATATGAGGTTATTCTTCACTGTTATATTTTCCTGATTCAATTACTTACACATATTTTAACAAATGAAAAATTAAAAAATTTGTTGAATATCAAAAATTTTTCTTTGAACTGTATGTGTAACTACTTTGGGTTAGGGGTTTTTTCCTTGCTAATTTGTTTATCTACATAGTAAATATATAAATACTTCCCTAATCACTTTTGGAAACGAAATGCAATCTGTTTCTTTCACTTTTGTGTTAATTTTTCTTGGGCCTGCGTAAGTTTAAAAAATAATTTTATAAAGTTAATTCTATCACTTTTTCTTTTGTAGTCACTTTTATTGTTTTTAGGCTTGGGAAAGTCAATGAGTCAGAGATAAGGTTGAATTGATAAATAAACTGAAGGGCTAATTCTTTGAAATATTGAAAAAATCTTATGATCTAAGTAGACATAAAAAAGGGGGGAAACCCCCACAATAACTAGATTTAGAAATGAGGAAGAGAATATAAGATGAGAAGAAACCTCTCAAAATTTAAAATGTATGATGTTCAACTCAAGTCTAGTAAATCTGCAATTCTCGATGAAGTGGAAAATTTTCCCAGAGAAATATGTGACCAAAATTGATCCATGAGAAAGTAGCATATCAGAATAAGCAAAAAGGTATGGAAGAAACTGAATATGTATGTCATTGAAGAAAAAGCCAGTTTCAAGAAAATATCTGAGTCCAGAGAATTGTCAGTCCATACAGTCAGCTTTTAGGAAAAGAAGGACTGGTGGTCATGTAGTGAAATAGCCTCATTTGTTTGAAAGAAAGACTGTACTGAGAAAGAGTTCATGCCCTTTGACTTCAAGAGAATCCCAATTCTAGGAGTCATGCTAATAAAAGAACCAGGGAGTTATGAGCAAGATATTCTTTAGAGATAAAAACTGGTGAAAAATTGGAAACGACCTAAATATTCATCACTATGGAAACAGGCAATAAATCAAGTGTATTTATCAGATAAAAAACTACATAGTTGTTGTTTCAGTGGCCAAGTCATGTCTGACTCTCTTGCGACCCCATGGACTGTAGCCTGTCAGGCTTCTCTGTCCATGGGATTCTCTAAGCAAGAATAGTAGAGTGGGTAGTCATATCCTTCTCCAGACATCTTCTTGACCCAGGGATTTGAACCTGTGTCTCCTGCATTAACTCTTGCATTGGCAGGAGGATTCTTTACCACCAAGCCACCAGGGAAGCCCAAAATACTATATAGCCACTTATAAAAATAATATTTAATGATTTGGAAATAGTCTCGTGATAGGTAAAAAATCTGGATGTAACATTGATTTTGCAGTATGATAACAACTTGGTTTAAATTTTTTTTTATGTTTATGCATAAAAACACAAGCTGGGGACTTTCTCTGGCAGTCCAGTGGTTAAGACTTCAACTTCCAATGCAAGGGGTGCAGGTTCAATCCCTGGTTAGGCAGCTAAGCTCCCCCATGCCACACAGGCCAAAAAACCAAAACGTAACACAAGCAGTACTGTAACAAATTCAAGAGAGACTTAAATATTTTAAAAACACAACTGGGATTGAAATAGTTATAGTGATTAAATATAAATACATACAATTTTCTCCTTTGTATTTCTCTGATTTTCCAAATCTTCTGCATTAAACTTGTATTACTTTTATAATCAGAAAAATATTGTTTAAAATACATAAATTTCCATAGAATAAGCAATAAAATGAAATATACAGTGGTTATCTTTGATTGGTAGATATAATAAGTCATTTTTAGTTCCTCCTTTATAATTTTTGCCATTTTCCAAATTTTACAATGAGCAATTATTCTTTTCTATAATAAACATTAAAAAAAAATCAGTCTTCATAGGCCAGATAACCTTTTTTAAGGTTTTCATAATTATTTTTCAGTGAATGTTAAATACACTGGTAAATATCACACTGAACATATTATTTTGTAATTTATTTTCCCTAAATGTATTATGAACACTTTTAATGAACCTGTCAATGCCTTTAAACATTCATCTGAGATATAATTCTCAATGGCTATACATTTTCTTATGGTTTTTACCAGATATTTTCTTTTTCTAATTCAAACCCTTCTTCAATGAAATTTTAAAATTTTTAATCTTTTGGCCACAGGGCTCAGCCTGAGCGATCTTAGACCCTGACCAGGGATCAAACCTGATCCCCCTGCATTGGCAGCAAGATCCAATCTTAACTACTGGATCACCAGGGAAGTCCCTTCAATGAACATGCTTATTCAGAAGTCTTTCTGAGACACCCTTCCAGTTTTTAAGTTCTCTACACACTCCTGAATGAGGGTAGTCCCACCTCTGACTTCTCTCCAGAGCAACAGGGCACTTAGCCCCTCCCCAAGTGGGCAGTCCAAACCAGTGCCTGTCCAATTTGAATATGCATTTGTGTCACCTGGGCACCTTTTTGAACTGCAGGTTCTGATTCAATATGTCTGGGCTGGCCCTGAGACCCAGCGCTGTTTTCTCATGGGCTTCCCCTGAGGTTCACTTGCTAGTTCTACAGACCACACTTTGAGAAGCAGGTTCAAAGCTGGTATGTCTTCTGCCGGTTCAAATGACTCAAAGAGCATTCCTCCTGTCTCAAGGTCTGTCTCAGTAGAATTCCAACCCCAGCTCCACCACACTGGTCATGGTTCCTCCCTGAAAAACTATGTGGCAGAATGTTAATTCACCTGAACAGGATCTCTTACTATTTTAAGGCAGCTGATGTGTTCCTCTGAGTTTTCTTTCTCAGCTTTTCCCTCTTTCTGCATGGGACATGGCTTGATGTCCCTCAGGATCTTGGTTCCTTTCTCCCTGGTCCTTTTTACAGTATCGCACTCAGAACTGAAAGTATTACTCACGGTGTGGGCTGATGGGCTGCGGGTAGAAGGCAACCATGGTGACCCTCACCCCAATAGAATCCTGCTGTAATTCAGCTAAACAGCCCATGACCCTGAATGACTCATGCTGAGCCCACTGTCAGCTAAAAGCCTGAAGTCATTTCCACAGGAGCTGTTGGTTCACGTCTCCCTCAGCTTCTACTTGAGCAATTGACTTTGAGTCCAAGTGACCCCAGGGATCCATATTAAGCGCCAGTTTTCTCGCTTGAATTTGGCATAGGGCTGTCCTTCTATCAGAGAAAAATGCTATGATCACAGGAAGGGGGCGGTGTTGAGTCAGGGAATCCCACCACCATTTGGACCAATACAAAGGTGTTGCCGGTATTTGCAAATGACACCGTTATTGGCTTCATTTAGGAATCTTGCCGCGACAGTCACATTTCTTCTTAACTTTTAATTTTATATTGGCATATAGCCGATTAACCCTGTTGTGGAGAGTCAAACTTCTGAAGAAGAAATCTATAGCAATTGATGATAACCTAGAAATTTTTGGTTCACTGAAGTAACCTTTCTCCTAACTGCAACCATTTTTCTTTCCTGCTCACTTACCCAACGTGGGGTGAAATATTAGGATTATTAATATGTGTTGCTAACAGGGCTTCCCTGGTGGCTCAGATGGTAAAGAATCTGCCTGCAATACAGGAGACCTGGGTTCCATCCCTGGGTGGGAAACATCCCCTGGAGAAGGGAATGGCTACCCATTCCAGTTTTCTTGTCTGGAGAATTCCATGGTCAGAGGAGCCTTGCGGGGGCTACAGTCCATGGGGTTGCAAAGAGTTGGACACGACTGAGCGACTAACACTTTCACTTTCTTTCTTCATGTTACTAACATAGGTAATATAATATATGCTCATTGTGGGAAAATCAGAAAAACATCAGAATTAAAGAGGAAAATAAAAGTCCTATATGACGCCATCATCGAGTTGATGCACCATTGTTGATGAATGACATTCATTATGTCACTCCTTCATTTTTTTATGTGTCTACTTTTATCTTACTAAAAACTTAATGTTTTAAACTGTTTTCTTACAAGAGTAGTGGATGTTCATTAAGAAATAGGTGGAAAATATGAATATGCAACAGAAGAAATAGAAATCCCATTATCTAGAAATGACTTGTTGCATTTGGATATATTTCTTTCAAGATATTTACATCTGCATATATATTTTTGTTAATAAATTTATATAGTAATACTACGTTATAAAGTTTTTTTCACTTGACAGCATGCTGGAAGCATTTCCCCACATAAAGAAAATATACATATTAAAATATTTAATATTTATGCATTATATGTGTGCTATGCACCTTTATTTTTAAAACATATTTCTATAATATTATTTTAATGGCTGAATGTATTCCATAATATTAATGTTGTGTTATTTAGTCACCAAGTCATGTCCAACTCTTTGCGACCCTTTGGACTGTAGCCCACCAGGCTGCTCTGTCCATGGGATTTCTCAGGCAAGACTATTGCAGTGGGTAATCATTCCCTTCTCCAGGGGAATCTACCCAACCCAGGGACTGAACCTGAGCATCCTGAACTGGCAGGCAAATTTTTTACCACTAAGCTTCCCTGGTGGCTCAGATGGTAAAGTGTCTGCCTGCAATGTGGGAGACCTGGGTTCAAGCCCTGGGTTGGGAAGATCCTCTGGAGAAGGAAACGGCAACCCACTCCAGTACTCTTGCCTGGAAAATTCCATGGACTGAGGAGCCTGGTGGGCTACAGCTCATGGGGTCGCACAGAGTCAGACATGACTGAGCGACTTCACCTTCACCTTCACCTTCAAGCCACCAGGGAAGTTCATGAAATATGAATGTGACATAATTTATTTAACTGACCCTCTATGGTGCGATATTAAGATAGTTTGTAACTTCTCCCTGGGATATAAAGTTTTTATTCTAAATAAAATCTCTCACTAGGTCATGTGTTCTCAACTTCTTTGTTAATATGTACTACTTGCTGCTACTGCTGCTGCTAAGTCGCTTCAGTCGTGTCTGACTCTGTGCGACCCCATAGACGGGGGCCCACTGTCTCTGGGATTCTCCAGGCAAGAATGGAGTGGGTTGCCATTTCTTCTCCAATACATGAAAGTGAGAAGTGAAAGTGAAGTCGCTCAGTCGTGCCGGACTCTTAGCGACCCCATGGACTGCAGCCTACCAGGCTCCTCCGTCTATGAGATTTTCCAGGGAAGAGTACTGGAGTGGGGTGCCATTGCCTTCTCCGATGTACTACTTAGTGATATTTAACTCAATTTTCTTAAATAAACTTAACTTTATTACAAATATACAATTCAGTATGTTAATATACTTTATCTACTTAACATTTTTAATGGCCAATATGGCATTCTATTAGTTGCATACATTATAGATTATTTAGCTATAATACAATCACAAATGGCATGTTCAAAATTCCTATTTCAACAAGAAAATTCACACTAAGCATTAAACAATAAGTAGAGAGCTTTTTAAAAATTTTCTGTGTGCTTTTATATTCACAATCATGAACATTTTCTCCTTCTGTGCTCATTCAGTCATGTCCGACTCTTTGTGACTCTATAGACCGTAGCCCTCCAGGCTCCTCTGTCCATGGGATTGTCTAGGCAAGAATACTAGAGTGGGTTGCCATGCCCTCCACCAGGAGTTCTTCCTGACCCAGGGACTGAACCCAAGTCTCATGTCTCCTGCATTGGCAGGTGAGTTCTTTACCAGTAGGATCACCTGGGAAGCCCAAAAGCTGAGATAACTGAAGCCAAGAGAATTTCTCCTTTCAGGCTGCTTTACCATGAGGGTAGACAGGTTTCACTTCGGTTTACTCAGAGTTCTTTCTTGTGTCTCCTGCGTGATGACGCAGGAGAGGAATTCCCTCCACGGTCTTGACTGGCTGAATTGCTTTTCATGGCTTCGATGCTATGGAAAACTATTCTAGAGAATGCTTAGTGAACTGACTCTGTATGGTTTCACAGTGTGAGGATTTACTTTGTAAGAATATTATTTCACCTGTAGTTGAAGACAGTTGCTAGTTTTGGCAATCCCTCTTTTGTTATGAGAATTCACAGGAGACAAATTCCACTTTCAGAAATGCTGTGGGCCAAGCTCACTCTGTGTAAGTTCATACCTACAGACTGCAAATTTCTGAATGGGTTCATAAGATGAAAAACAATGTACTTGTGCTCACTGCCTTTACTTAGAAATTAATTCCAGAAAGTTTTAAATGCTTACATATAATCATAGGTTCAAACTGCTAATGATAGTAGTGAAGGAATTCAGAAACAAGGCATATCAATGTGGTTAAAAATATGTGTTTACACCATGTATTTTAATAGTTTTGCAAATAAGGAAATTCTGATATTGAAAGGAAATCCTCTTGGTTCCTATAAAGATAATACAAGTCATTCTGAAGACTATTTTTAAGGACAGGAACTTGAAAACTAAGAATTCAAGTTTGACAGCATTTGGTACAGTAAATATTTTGATGAATGAATGTATAGTTTATAGTTGTTCTACCGGGATAGTAAAAAATATGACTTTAGTCTTTTTTTGGCTGTGCCATGCAGCATACAGAATCTTAAGTTCCCCAACCAGGCATTGAACCCTGGCTCCCTGCATTCGAAGCTTGGAGTCCTAACCATTGGACTGCCAGGGAAGTCCCTCTAGACTCATGATTGCCATATCTTTTGGTAGGGGCACAAATTGATTGGGTATCGTTTTGTCTTTGGGTTAAAACATTTGGTTTTCAGATGCTCTCCTTGTGTTGTCTTATCCCAGGCTCAATCCATTGACCACAGTGTTACTTTTCCAAGTCTCTGTACTAAATCCATGTTCCACTCCTTGGTGTCTTCTGCCAGCTCTGGTTCAGAGTCCTTGTCCTCTGGAAGCCTAGGTGATGTTGGCCAACCTACTGATCACTTCCTGAACTATAAACATGGATATGGGGCATAACGTTGCACAAAAGTGTTTATAGCATTGATATTTCTATGGAATGAGAAGATAGAATCCTTTTTCAGCTCAGTCCTAATCAAGAGGTAACTTTTCCTTGAGCTGAGCTACGACTCAATAGGCCTTGTGTAGCTCCACTTCCCTCTTGGCACTCAGCCCATCCTCCCTGTGAACAAGCCCAGCCAGCCTGTGGAGAATGAGCGGCCACGTAGAACAAAGGCAAGCCATCCCACCTGAGGCCTTTAGTGCAGCCAGTCCCCAGCTGATCTGCTAGCTGACCAGCAGCTGACCAAAGAGGCAGGAGTGAGTCCAGCTGAGCCCGGAAGCCCGGTCCAAAGTGCCGACCCATCTAACTGTGAGCTAAATAAATGACTGAGGCTTTTAAAGCGTCTGCCTCCAATGCGGGAGACCTGGGTTCAATCCCTGGGTTGGGAAGATCCCCTGGAGAAGGAAATGGCAACCCACTCCAGTATTCTTGCCTGGAGAATCCCATGGACTGAGGAGCCTGGTGGGCTGCAGTCCATGGGGTCACAAAGAGTCGGACACGACTGAGTGACTTTACTTACTTACTTACTTACTTTACACATGAAATTATGAGCTTGTTTGTTACACAGCAGAAGTTGAATGGTTGACTCTGCTAGGGAGGTCTGGTTACATCACAGATTTAATAACTGGCTCAATTTTACTTGACTTTAAGGCAATCTTTGGAGCTATCCACTTCTTCTCTAACATCCTCAGCTCTACTATAACACTTTAGTGTGGAGATCTTGGGCACTGTAGTCCCAGACCTGGATCTGAATCCAGTCTCTTGAGGTATATGACCCTGAGCTAGTCACTTTCCTCTCACTGAACCTTATTTTCTCATCTGTAAAATGTGGAAAGGTTTATCACCCAATAATATCACTTGTGGTTGCTTATCCAGTATCCATTTCTGGTCCCTATATTTCCTTCCCAACAGAACTCTGATTTTGTTCAGTAGTCTTACATCTTCTGTATTATCTTCTGAATTCTCTAGTAGCCTAGATCAGGAGTGGTTCTTGATGATTCTCATCTAATCATGGAAATTCCATTCCCTTGGCCAATGGTTAGTTTAAGTGTGGGCTAGGATAAAGTTCTGACCAATGAGAGCATAGAGGGAAAGATGCTAGCATGCAGGGACTTCTGGGAAAGATTTCTTCACTCCTAAGATGGACATGAGTTTGATGAACTCTGGGAGTTGGTGATGGACAGAGAGGCCTGGCGTGCTGTGATTCATGGGGTCACAAAGAGTCGGATATGACTGAGCGATTGAACTGACTGATTGACTGAAGAAGCAGACAGAGAAAGAGACGATCTGTCTCTTTTGAAGATTGTTTGGTCTGGACATGAAGCCTGGGGCTATTGTAGCCGTCCTGTGGTCATGGTTATTTGAAGGTAAAACCAAAACCCCGAGGAAGGCCGAAGCAACAGATGGAAAGAACCTGGGTCCTTGAACATGTCACTAAACCACTGAAACTCCAATTACCGAGTCAACCCTATCTCAGAACTACTTTTTATAAGAAATAAAAAAAATCTTCTCTTTTCTTTAAGTTTGTTTGAATTAGGCTTTCTGTTTCTTGCTAACCCAAACCTCCTAAATGATGTATCCTTTAGGGAAGTATCTGACACACAGTCAGACTTCAGTAAGCATTACTTCTGGTTAGAATTGTACTGGCTCCCTTCCCTCAACCATTAGACGGTTTCAGGTTTCACAGATCTTAGAAAAACACTTTGCAGAATTCTACTGACTCCGACACTGTCCTGTTTGCTTATGGCCTTAGTTCTAGAGCAGGGGTTAGCGCTATAGACAGTGTACCAAATCTAGCCCACTGCTTGTTTTTGTAAATAAAGTTTTATTACATAGCTACACCCTTTCATCCAACGATGCTCTTGCATTATGACACCAGAGTTGGGTATTAACAGTCGCAAAGGAGGCTCTACGGCTGGCAAAGCCTGAAATAGTTACCCTCTGGCCCTCTACAGAAAACGTTTGCTGGCCTGTGTTTTGGAGCCAATTCTTTACCTCCTCAACGATTATTCACTTGGAGACCTTACTGCAGTTTTCACCCCAGAGATTTTGCTTTCCTCGATGTATCAGCTAGGACTCTTGTGAGCAAGTGATTGAACATGTGCCCCAAACTATGTGGTGGCTTTAGGAATGGCTGGAACCAGGGACTCAGTGGGATAATGAGGATCACATTCCACTCCTCCATCCCTTGGCCCCTCTTCCTCTGTGTTGACTCCAGTCTCCAATGACAGCGTCTGCCACTGAGGGCCATGATATGACCCCACAGTGCCTGTCCTTCCTAGCTAATGATTAGTGAGAAAGAGGTGAAATCTTTCTAAAGATGTTCAGTAAAACTCTGGAGAATTGCTGTGGTTGATTTGACTCAAACATTGAAAGTGCATTTTAGAGAGCAGCAACAGATAATTCTCTTTTTACTCTTTTATTTTACATATTGTTTACTTGTTGACTGTCTTCCTCCACTAGATTACAAGCTCTAAGAACAGTACTCAGCAGCTACTATGTGCTTAGCTACTATACGCCATTTGTAATGAATGAACGTATTTATGAGTATATTTACTTAAAAATTAGAATTGGGATTATTCCACACAGATAGTCTTGTTTTCTGCTTTTAAAAAATTTACAAATTTACATCAGGACCATTCCTTTTGTGCCATTAACGCTGTTTGGGTTGGATTCCAAAGGCAATGAGCAGCCATTGAAGGTTTTTAAGCAATGGTTGACATTGACCCATTGGCTTGTGAGCCATGTTGATCTCATTCTGGCCCATATTCTCTGCATTACCCATAAAGACTGCATCATACAAATATTTCCACATCTCCTCCCATCCCGCCCTTAGAGAATCATGTTGTAGCTACTAGAGTTTTTATGCTGAAGATGATTGGATATGACTCTTCGGTTGAGCCTGCTTATGTTGCTCAGTTGTCCAAGTAGTTGCAGTTGACTGATGCGCCCGCTCCCTTTCCCCCGGGGCTGGGGCTGCTACCTCATCCTGAAAAGATGTGTTGCTTCATGATATCAGCTTACAGCAAACCATGCACAGATAACTTTTCAAACATTTCATTGTAATACTTCCACGCTTAAATCACCAAATTGGCTTTGGAAAATATGCAATGCCTTCAAATTACATTCTCTTTAAACTCAGAATTCACAGTATCAGAGGGCAGTCTGTGTACTGAAGACATTTGAAAATGGGGGCATTAAAATGGGCTAGATTTACAGGATTTAAATTTTAAAAAACCCACAATATTGTAAATGCAACAAATGATGAAAAACAGTTACGCCATGTGTCTTTTTACCTGTATTGTATATAATACAACTGGGTATGGAAGGGACTGAGAGCTTGTTTTAGTTTCCTAGGGCTCTCGTGACAAAGTATCACAAACTGGGTGGCAGAAAACAACAGAAATTTATTTTGCCATAATTATGAAGGCTAGAAGTCCAAAATTAAGTTGCGGGCAAGGCCACGCTCTCTCTGACACTCTGGGTAGAATCCTTCCTTGCCTCTTCCTAGCATCTTTTTTAAAGAAAATATTTCTTCGGCTGCATCAGGTCTTAGTTGCGGCACGCAGATCTTTTGCTTCGGCTCTTGTACTTCCTAGCTGTGGTTCACGGGCTTAGTAGCTCCATGCTATGTGGGATCTTAATTCCCAGACCAGTGATCAAACTGGCGTCTCCTGCATTGCAAAGTGGTATCTTAACCACTGGACCACTGGGGAAGTCGCTCTTCCTAGCTTCTGCTGGTGGGGCCAACAATCTTTGGCATTCCTTGGCTCGACACACTCCAGTCTCTGCCTCTGTCACCATATGGCGTTCTTCTTGTGTGTCTCCAACTTCAAATAGCATTTTCTTCTTTGTTAAGGATACCAGTCATGTTGAATTCAAACCCACCCTAATGGCCTCATCTTAAATGAAGAACTTATGTCCAAATAAGATTATATTTACAGGTACTGGGAGTGGAGTTTAGGACTGTAACATATTTTTTGGAGGGGAGGTCAAAAATTCAACCCATAACTTAGGTCATCAAGTTCATTTCTCTGCTGGATGTAGGAATCAGCTATATAAGATCTATCCAATTGCAAGACGTAGGCACAAAGTATGATAATCAATTTAAGTCAAACCCAGGTAGGTGGAGAAGTGGCAGAAAGAGGGTCCTGACACAAAATTGTCCTAGTGTGAGATGGTTGATGCTGAACTGACCTCGTTTTAGAAGTTGGTGGCAAGGATTCCCTGGTGGTCTGGTGGTTAAGATTCTGTGCTTTCAATGCAGGAGGCTCGAGTCTGATCATGGTCAGACTAGATCAGGATCAGGGAACTAGATCTCACATGCCCTCTGGTCAAAAAAAAAAAAAGAAAAGAAACTGGTTGCAGAGCTGGGTGGGTAGGATAAGGTCCTAAGAGTGATGCAGGGAAAGTCTGGTGCTGGGCAGACCACAGAGCCCACCGATGGGGAATCCAGCTGGCTGGTGGCAAAACTTCTGGAGGTAGATGGGTGGGGCAGTCATCATCCTCTAGATCACCAGTGTTCAATAGAAATATAAAGTGAGTCACGGGAATTCCCTGGTGGTCCAGTGGTCTGGACAGGACTCAGCTCTTACTGCTGAGGGCCTGGGTTGATCCCTGGTTGGGGAATCAAGACCATCTCTCAAGCTGGGCAGTGTGGGCTAAATAAATAAATAGATAAAAGTGAGTCACACTTGTAGTTTTAAACTTTCCAGTAGTCATATCAGAAAAAGTAAAAAGAAATGGGAAAAATAAGACCTTATTTTGGGACTTCCCTGGTGATCCAGTGGTTAAGACTGTGCTTCCAGTGCAGGGGATGTGAGTTTGACTCATGGTTGGGAGAACCAAGACCCCCATATGTTATGCAGCAAAAAAAAAAGACTTTATTTAATTCAACATATCCAAAGTATTATAATTTCAATACGGCATTCATATAAAAAAGGTTAAGATATTTGTTTTTGCCTTCCTTCCCCCCCCCGCCCATACTAGAGGTGAGGTGAGGTGAAGTCGCTCAGTCGTGTCCGACTCTTTGCAACCCCGTGGACTGTAACCTACTAGGCTTCTCAGTCCATGGGATTCTCCAGGCAAGAATACTGGAGTGGATTGCCATTTCCTTCCCCAGAGGATCTTCCCAACCCAGGGATCGAACCCGGGTCTCCCGCATTGGAGGCAGACACTTTAACCTCTGAGCCACCAGGGAAGCTTTTTTAAAAAAGCTTTTAAAATTTTTCTTTATTTTTGGCTGTCTGGTTCTTCATTGATACATGGGCTTTTCTCTAGTTGAGGAGAGCAGGGGCTACTCTCTAGTCACTGTGTTCGGGCTTTTCATTGTGGTGGCTTCTCTGGTTGTGGAGCACGGGCTCTAGGTGTGAGCTTCAGTAGTTGTGGCTCCTGGGCTCTGAGCACAGGCTAAATAGTTGTGGCACACTGGCTTAGCTGCTCCTGGGCATGTGGGATCTTCTGGGATCAGGGATCGAACCCTTGTCTCCTGCATTTGGCAAGTGAATTCTTGACCACTGAGCCACCAGGGAAGCCCTCCCCATGCTAAGTCTTTCAAATCCAATGTGCATTTTATACTTGCAGGACATCACTAGCCATGTCAAGAGCAGCATAGCCACATGTATTAGACTGCAGTAGATTCTAGAAACGCTGACTCTGCTAGGACCCAACCCACAGACTGGGTTGCAAGTGAGACTTAGTTCTGGGGAAGAACACAGGCAGGAGCACTGCAGAACCTAAGAGTGTCTGGGGAAGAGTTTAGGACAGCCTGAAGAGGAAACAGTGTTCCAAGTAGAGGCAAAGTGAACGAATGGGAAAGGATCCACTTAAATTTGCTTTAGTCAGAGATGGGCTGGTTATTCTGTACAGTGAGATCCTTTGGAAACTAGTTGTAAGAAGTCACACCTGGGCTGGGAGTACCGGCAGGAAACTGGTCAGACAATCACTCTCTTTGTTTCCCTCTTTAGTTATGAAACCTCTTATCTCCACTTCTCTCTGCTTGTCTGTTTTGTTAGTCTCTTTTCTATACACTCATTTCCTCTTTTATTTATCTAATTGGGCCTTAAAAAGTGGCTTCCTTAGTGGCTACCTCTAGGATTTCTCCACTCAACTCCCCACCTGTAACTTAGTGGCCCCATGGCCTATGTCATATTCCAAGGAGAGAAAATCTGGCCACTTAGTCACTCACCCACCTTTGGCTCAGTTAGCTGAGGCCAAGCCCACCTAGTACAACTGGGGCCACCCAGGCTCATCCCTGGTGGGTTCTCTCACCTGCAGCCTTAGAAGTGTAAACTTATGGGCCCCACCCAACCTGCTGAATCAGTGTCTCTGGGGATGGAGCCTGGGGTACTGTGTTAGCCATGGGTAAGGGCAGATTCCTTCAGAAGAGGATGTGGTTAAGGACTACCATCTTAGTATATCACCTTAGAGGCCAGAGCTGAGGTGAGGAGCATGGGGGAACCCAGACCAGGGGAGAGAGAGGTCCTAGGTGGGGCCTCAGCTTCTACCATTGGGGACCAGGTCTGCTGGGAGGGGATGAGGGACGGGGTCACAGAGAACAGCTCAGAATGTGACCTAATCGTAAATCATGTCAGGACAGGACTACATGTGAGTGTTTTTAGTGAACCTTATTTTGGAGACCTGGGACGGGCAGAGGCAGAGAGGAAATGAGTGGAGGTGGGGGGGGGTGGGGAGAGTCAGGTTGACAAGGTATATGGTGGCTGTGCTTGGCTGCTTCCTCAGTTATAAACTGATTCGGAGGAAGCCAGAACTAAATATTAAATTAAATTGTTGTTGTTCAGTCACCCAGTCATGTCCGACTCTTTGCAGCTCCATGGACTGCAGCACGCCAGGCCTTTCTGTCTCTCACCATCTCCTGGAGTTTGCCAGAGTTCATGTCCATTGCACTGGTGATGACACCCAGCCATCTCTTCCTCTGACGCTCTCTTCTCTTTCTGCCTTCAATCTTTCCCAGCATCAGAAAATTAAATTAATAATATTTAAACAGTGAAGAAAGTTGAATTTTTAAGCAGTGGTAGAAACTGCTGAGTGCTTGATGTTTGCTTTTTCCATGGCACGTAAACTGTATTAAAATTGAAATTTACACTACAAAAATAGCTTCACAGGAGTACCATTATTAACATAACCTTACCTCAGACAGATTTTTTATTACTGGAGACAGCCCTTCTAGGTACAAAATATATTAATGGCTGAAGCAGAAGAAAAATACCAACTACAGATGGTAAGCATTTGCTTGCAAAGTCACATCAAATTTAACATTAGCCTTGGAAACAGAAACATATTTAAACAAAAGGTTTTAAATATTCTTAGAACCGTGTGTAGATTTTCACCTCTGGTCTAGGATACTATCCTAAAGAGTGCAACTTGAAGTGATTAAAATAAGTTAATGAAAAGAGTTTAAAACTTTTGCTCAAAACCGGTGTTTAATGAGTTCTTACACCATTTTCATTGGAAGGTTCTATTAAGTGGCATTCATGGAAAAAGACATATTTTATTGGTATGAAATAGGTGGAGTTAGTATACTTAAGACAGATGCCTAGAACAATGATTTGATAAAAGGTGCACAATTCCACTGAGAGCAAATTAGAAGTCACAAGGGAATAAAAAGTCTTTGAAAAGATTTTCTGCAATTCCCGTACCCATTAGAGTCATGTGCAGGTATGATTTACATTAGAAGTAGATTTCTATTTTAGGAAGGAAGAAAAGAGTGAATTCCCTAGGAGTTGTTGTTCCTCCCCTTTTTTCTCAAAAATATGTCTAAAAACGTTGCCATGATGAAGCAATGCATGCCTGCTCAGTCGCTCGGTCATGTCCAACCCCTTGTAACCCCGTGGACTGTAGCCCACCAGGTTCCACTCTCCATAGGATCCTCCAGGCAAGAATATTGGAGTGGGTTGCCATTTCCTTCTCCAGGGATGAAGCAGTGCTGTGCGTCTAAGGCTGAAATAAAATCTAGTGAAAGTTCAGCTCTCCTCAATAGTATGGTTTTAAGGTATTCTTATCCGAATCTTTTTTTAAAAAAACAACAAGATTTAAACTTATATGCAGGCAAGCCTAAACAGAATCCTTCTCTGCATATTAAGCATGTGTGCATTTTCCCCTGAACTGTCACTTGCACATTTGAATGTACTGCTTTAAACTTCACAACAGGCAATCTCCACAGCTCCTCTATTGTTTTCTGAGATCTTAACTTCTGTTACCTAATACAAAACTGCAAACTGTGTTAGTAGGTGGTTGGGAACAGTGTGTGCCATTAGAATAAGGCAAATGTGTATGTATACATCCGTTTGCTAGTTTTATTGCCATTATTCGTCTAGTCTTTTAAACTGTAATGGCAACCATTGTTGAAATTGTTTAATGTATTTTCAGAGCTTGTGTAGCACAAAGAAGAGTTACTGCACATAGCAGGCACTCAGCATTCGTTGAATGAATTTCTAGCACTGTCTCCTGAATTTCTAGTCTGACTTCCGGAACTTTATATAATTTTTGCATCAGTTTAATTGTAGGACTGTATCCAGATTGATGAGCTTCCCTGATAGCTCTCGGTCGGTAAAGAATCTGCGTGCAATGCGGTAGACCCTGGTTTGATTCCTGGATCCGGAAGATACCCTTGGGCTTCCCTTGTGGCTCAGATGATAAAGAATCCGCCTGCAATGCGGGAGACTTGGGTTTGATCTCTGGGTTGGGAAGATGCCCTGGAGAAGGGAACAGCTACTCACTCCAGTATTCTGGCCTGGAGAATTCCATGGACTGTATAGTCCATGGGGTTGCAGAGTTGGACAGGACTGAGGGACTTTCACTTCACTTCACTTCACTTCATCCAGATTGATGAGAAGTTCTTGGAGGTAACTTGATCTGGAGAATAAAATGACATTATTGATGAATGTTACTGCACATAGCAGGCACTCAGCATTCGTTGAATGAATTTCTAGCACTGTCTCCTGAATTTCTAGTCTGACTTCCGGAACTTTATATAATTTTTGCATCAGTTTAATTGTAGGACTGTATCCAGATTGATGAGCTTCCCTGATAGCTCTCGGTCGGTAAAGAATCTGCGTGCAATGCGGTAGACCCTGGTTTGATTCCTGGATCCGGAAGATACCCTTGGGCTTCCCTTGTGGCTCAGATGATAAAGAATCCGCCTGCAATGCGGGAGACTTGGGTTTGATCTCTGGGTTGGGAAGATGCCCTGGAGAAGGGAACAGCTACTCACTCCAGTATTCTGGCCTGGAGAATTCCATGGACTGTATAGTCCATGGGGTTGCAGAGTTGGACAGGACTGAGGGACTTTCACTTCACTTCACTTCACTTCATCCAGATTGATGAGAAGTTCTTGGAGGTAACTTGATCTGGAGAATAAAATGACATTATTGATGAATTAAAAGAAACAACTGACACAGGATTAAAATATATCAGATTTTATTAAACATTTAAAATTGCAATAGTAGTAGCCTTAAGCAAAACAGCACACACAAAAAATCCTCCATGTATACTTTTGCATGCATACATACAACTTTTTATTCTGCTTTTAAACTTTGATTATTTGTAAACTCTTCCATATTATATGATCTTCGTAATTGCCACTTAAATGGGGGCATTAAAACCTATGCGGTTGATGTAATGAAATTCGCCATTAGGCTGTCAACTCTTCTCCTTTTGTTATTAACCGAATTTTGCAAGAACATCTTCTGTACTATTATATCAAGAATAAATTCCTGAGTGCAATTACAGGGTCAAAGGGTAAGGTACATTTATTTTTATTTCTTTTTCTATTTTTTCCTCCTGAGATAACAAAATACAGTTCTGTACGAAGAGCTTTCATACACTGCTCTCGAAGGCTTATCTTGTTAATTATCCTTTAAAGCATTATCATCCGCCTATCCCTGCGCTACAGTTGAAAAAGAGCCCAAGCAGGCTGGTAACCTGATCTCGTTCACCAGGTGAGTCCTGGATGGAGGTGGAAACTACGCTACCAAGGAGCAAAACACCCTTGGGGATTTGCCGGAACCCTCGGTGTGGGAAGAGCGTCTCCTGCCTCACTCCAGCCGAGGCTCAATCCGGGCCGCAGCAGGTTCGGTTCTAACCGCTGGCCCCTGCCTCTCAGAGAAGCGTCCTGCACGCGGTGGGCGTCCAATAAAGGCAGCCTGTACTGAGCGGACAAAAGCTCTCCCTTAAGCGGATTGAACTCCAGGCCCTCCTGGCACCACAGAGGTCGGCGCCGCCACCCAGATCCTTTGCCCGCTCCTTCCTCAAGTTCTGCGCGGGACAGCAGGGCTACCAGCCCGGACCTGAAGAGTCGGACACGACTGCGTGACTGAATGAACTGATTTCAAAATTATTTTTGACTTGCACCATCTAACTAATTTCATTGATTATAAGCTGGCAAGGCTCTTGTTAGTGAATGAACATATGGTCTTGGGGGTGTTCCCCCATCCCCCCAATATAGGCAGAAAACAGAACGCTCGGATTTGCTGTCTGACAAGTATATGCGATTTTCTGCATCCTTTTTTCTGTTTATGCATTAAGAGAGGCCACATGGAAATGTAGATATGAGGCATGGCATTCCAAGATGTCAATAAATACCAGACACGAAAAACTAAACTACTTGTTTGGGATGAATGCTGTTCTTTGCCTTTTGGTTTCAACTCAGGAAGATGGGAAGGAAAGCAGGGAGAGAGAGGGGCAGGAAGGAAGCCTCTTCGGGGGGCATGCTGTAATGCGTTCCTGCTTTCCACTCCCACTCACTGGTGACTTTCTTCTTTAGAACTCTGTTTTTATCTTTGTTCTCTTTTTACCCTCTTTTAACATCTTTCAGCTTACAGATGGGTGATGAGGCATGAAGGTGAAGTATTTAGTCTAGGTCCTCATATGAACCTGGTTTCAAGGAGAGTTTCTTTAGCCCTTGGGTAAAGAATCCACCTGCCAATGCAGGAGACACAGGAAACATGAGTTCCATCCCTGGGTCGGGAAAATCTCCTGGAGAAGGAAATGGCAGCTCACTTCACTATTCTTGCCTGAAGAATTCCATGGACAGAGGAGCCTGGTGGGCTACAGTCCATGGGGTCACAGAGTGGAAAGCGACTGAGCATGCGTACTACACCCCTGGCGCAGGTTTAATCCCCCGCCCACCCTGCAGGCTACTTCCTCTCCCATTCCTGGGCTTTTGCAGGCACAGAGCCCATCTTGAGGTGGGCAAGGAGCAGAAACACCATTTGTTTCTGGCCTCGTGCACATCAAGGGCCTCACATATGGCCTTTGGGCATACCTGCCAATGCAGGAGACACAGGAAACATGAGTTCCATCCCTGGGTCGGGAAAATCTCCTGGAGAAGGAAATGGCAGCTCACTTCACTATTCTTGCCTGAAGAATTCCATGGACAGAGGAGCCTGGTGGGCTACAGTCCATGGGGTCACAGAGTGGAAAGCGACTGAGCATGCGTACTACACCCCTGGCGCAGGTTTAATCCCCCGCCCACCCTGCAGGCTACTTCCTCTCCCATTCCTGGGCTTTTGCAGGCACAGAGCCCATCTTGAGGTGGGCAAGGAGCAGAAACACCATTTGTTTCTGGCCTCGTGCACATCAAGGGCCTCACATATGGCCTTTGGGCATCATCTCCCGATGAGTACCCACATGGGATCATTGTATTTGTGCATGCATGTCAAGAGTATTGGTTTATTAAAGGATCTTTAAAACATACCACCATTCGAATTCTTGTAACTGTTTTGGCATGTCTTCATTTCAAAACTAGGCTCACTGAAGTAATTTAGGCCTCTTTCACCCTCTGTGAAAGTGCACCGAGGTGCCCTGTCCTCCAAAGCCCAGAACAGAGAGCAATCGTTCCCGCACACAGCACTATCCCCGATGAACTAGGGTGGGGCTAGAAATTCGCCGTCTGACGTGGTCGTCTCCACTTAGAAGCCAAAGGAAAGATGACTCTCCGTCGTAGGCGCACCCTTGGTCTCCAGAAGATTTTCTGCCCTCTGTTTTCACAGCCTTCTCCGGAGTCGCCAGTGCAGTCTGTGGGGTCAATGCCGAGGTGGCTGGTCCCCGCCAGGCTCCATCCTCCCCGCGCCCAGCGACCAGCTCACGCAGGCCGGCGCGGGGTTTCCTTTCTCTGTTCCCTCCTCCTCGAAGGACAGCCGCACCACCAACCGCAGACGGCCCTTGTTAAAAGGAAACGTGACGAACCACGGCTGTTTCCCCTTTGAGATAATGCCCACGCCCGGAGAGGTGCCCAGCCTGGGGTGGGTTATCACAGAGGGGGTTAGATGGAGCCGGCGCTGGCGGCCGCGTCCAAGCAGCCCAGAGGAAATGCGGGCTAGTGAAAGAAGAAAACGAGGTTGGGGACCTTGACAGCGGCTTTTCATCTTCGGATGCCGGAGGGTAGCCGAGGAGATAGGGCAAGGGGTTCCGGTGGGCGCAGGCCGCGGGCTGCTGGAGAGGACCGCTGTTACTGGAGGACACTGCGGCCTGCCGAGGGAAGCGCAGGGTCGCCTCCCTCCCTGGTCAGTGCCGCCGCCCCAGGCTCGCTCCTGCGGTCACGGTCACGGAGACTATCCCGAGGGCCCGGCGGCTGCCCGCTGCCAGCGCTGCGCTACCGCGGGGGGACCCGAAGGTAAGGAACGTGGGATCTCGCAGGCATCCCGGCGCCGAGGAGATGGGCGGTGGGAAGAGAATGATGCCAGGAGTGGGGACGCTAGCGTAGACCTTCTAGGCCTCTTCACCGAGGGCGTCGGCGCACAGGAGTGTAAGTCAGCGTTGCCACGGTTATTTACTTAAAGATGATTACCTAGGAAGGCCAAGCACCTGCAGGAGGCCAGGGGGACGACTGTGTTTTTCTCACTGCTGTCTTACTGCCGTCTAGAATAACTGCTGGGAACTAGAATGGGAGCGTCCACTGACTTAATTGCCTATGAAATATATAATGTACATATGTATAGTGTGTCTATATTAGTGTGTGTATATACCTTATATATATGTTCATATATATATATTCACACATATATGAAATCATCTGACCCTCAGCATGATTGCATATTAGCCCCATTTTACAGATGATCAAACTAAGGCATGGAGTGATGGAGTAGCTTGCACAAGGGCAGGCAGTGAACCTGGGTTTGAATATAGGCTGTCTGGCTACAAAACCTGTGCTTTAAGTCTAGATGAGAAATAAATTGTGAAATGAGAAATTGATTTACCAGGGAGAGTGGAAAGCCTTCAGAGATTGGGGAGTGCTTGAGTTTTTCTTAGGATGAAGGATCTTTGCTTTTATGCTCACATTTCTGCTCTTCCAGCAGTTGAGAGTAGGACCCCTAAAAATCTCCCTTATGTTTTGGATTCCTGGTTCCAGGAGAGTTGGGCCAATTGCCTGTCTTACTGAATTCTGGAGCAGGTGGCTCAGGTACCTTTTAAAAATATTTATTTATTTATTTTATTTTTGGCTGCATTGGGTTTTAGTTTCCTGGGCTTCTCCTAGATGTAGCACGTGGGCTTAGTTGCTCCAAGGCATATGGGATCTTTGTTTCCCCACCAGGGATCGAATAGGCATCCCTTGCGTTGGAAGTTGGATCCTTAACCACTGGATCACCAAGAAAGTCCTGGCTCAGGGACTCTTGTTTATAGTACAGAGAGGCAGCCAGTGAATAAAAAGGGGAAAACTAAGTTCTAGTACCTTTGTACAGAATGATATTCTGGGTGAAAGAGGTGAGGCCAAATTCAGCTGGACCAATAAGAACTGAATGGAGTTTGTTTTTGCCCACGGTTGTTTACATTTCCCCAATAGACTTTTCTAATCTCTTACATACTGAACTGCTTTCTTCCTCTTTGCCTAGATCTGTAGAAGGGGACGAGAGAGGATGAGATGGTTGGGTGGCATCACTGACTCTATGGACATGAGTTTGAGAAAGCCAAGGGAGTTGGTGATGGAAGGGAAGCCTGGTGTGCTGCAGTCCATGGGGTTGCAACGAGTTGGGCATGACTGAGCGGCTGAACTGTACATGAAAACAGAACTGCAACTCGTTCGTGCACGCGTGTGTGCTAAGTCCTTTCAGTCGTGTCTGACCCTTTGCGACCCTATGAATTGTAGCCCTCTAGGCTTTTCTGTTCATGGGATTCTCCAGGCAAGAATACTGGAGTGGGTTGCCATGCCCTCCTCAATTCATTTATGCTAAGGTGCAAATAGCTAATAACATTTAATTTTCAACAAGCATTTAATGAGTCTACCTTGCAAGACAGATAGGTGGATAGATGGAATGGGTAGTTTAGTGATAAAACAAGAATAGTAAAATGTTAGTAGAATCCAGGTAGGGAGCATATTGTTTTCACTGCAAAATTCTTTATTTTTTGTTGATTGTTCGAAAAATTTCAAGGCCTTGATAATATATGGGAAAGAGGAGGAAGAAATACTGGTAAGGAAAGAAATAAGACAGACCTTTGTCTCCAGCGAGCTTTTAGTCATTAGAGAAGATAAAGTGTTAATCTCCCAGTTGTGTCAGCTCTTTGTGACCCCATGGACTGTAGCCTGCCAGACTCCTGTGTTCATGGGATTTCCCAAGCAAGAATACTGGAGTCGGTAGCCATTCCCTTCTCCAGGGGATATTCCCAACCCAGGGATCGAATCCCAGTCTCCTGTATTACAGGCAGATTCTTTACCGTCTGAGCCACCAGGGAAGCCCAGAGGAGATAAAGCACATATACATAAAAAAATTGAGTTCTAACGCTGAGATATTTTAAGATCAGAAGTCGGGTTTTTTACCTTTCTCTATGTTCTCCCTGCCTGCCTGCCCTCATCCAAAGCAGTGGATATGGCTGACTGCGAAAAGTAGGAGGAGGCTGTAATTCTTTTTGGCTTAAATTTTTCTTTTTAATTTATTTTTGGTTGTGCTGGGTTTTCATTGTTGCCTTCTCTAATTGTGGCGAGTGGGAGGCTACTCTCCAGTTGCGGGGTTCAGGTGTCTCATTGCAGGGGCTTCTCTTGTTGTGAACTGTGGAGCGTGGGCTCAAGGCTCACAGGCTTCCGCAGCTGAGGCTTGGGCTTAGTTCCTCTGTGGCATGTGGGATCTTAGTTCCCAGACCGGGGATGGAACCTGTGCCCCTCAGCATTGGCCGGCAGATTTTTAACCACTGGACCACCAGCAAGATGCTTGTTTTGGCTTTTATGTCAAAAAGTCCAAACTCTTAGGAGAAGGAAATGTCCTAGAACAGAAATTCACCCCTAAAAGAGCAGAGAAGGAGTATTACTTCCTAATCCCTCGGATTATTAATAGAAAAAGATTCAAGAAACAGAGTGGCTCTGCTGGCCTACTGGTTCATGCTAAGAAGTAGTTAAGTGCTCTGATTAGAAATGATTGGTTTAGGAGAAAGTAACCACCTGCTTCTAATTTATTCACCCAATTAGGACACATGTGACAGTGATGGGAGTACTATCAATAATTATACCAGGGCGGTAAGCATACGGCCTCCCTGGTGACTCAGACTATAAAGAATCTGCCTGCAATGCAGAAGACCCAGGTTTGATCTTGGATTGGGAAGATCCCCTTGAGAAGGGAGAAGCTACCCACTCCAGTATTCTTGCCTGCAGAATCCCATGGACAGAGGAGACTGGAGGGCTATAGTCCATGGGCTCGCAAAGATTCAGACACGACTGAGCAAACTTTCACTTTCCCAATAAGTGTGAATCAAAACGGGCCTGGACCAGGTAAACTGGGAACAGAGGCTGCCTGAGGAAAGAACTGAATATCCTAAGTAGGGCATGGGTGCATCAAGCCACTGAGCCTGAAGGGGTCCTGCAAACAGGAATGATACATGGAGTCCCAGTGGTATCTTGGGTAACAATTAATTGACGGTGTTCTCCCCTCCCTCTGAGGCCTTTGCTTAAGTTCCCTGGAAACTTGGCATAGCTCAGGGTGATGCTGGGGGAGGGGAGTGGGCCTAGAAGTCATCAAGATAAAAATGAATATTACTCATCTATTCATTAAACTTGGAAGACGAGAGAAGGGATAATTAACTAAATGGTAATAAACTACAAGTCTCATAAGAGCAGGGATCATATCTGTCTTGTTCAACACCTGGCAAAAGCCTTTCAAAGTCAACTTTAAAAACTATTTGCTGAATAAATGAATGAATGAGTGAATGCGGTAAATCTGTGCCCTGCAGTGTTAATAATAGAAACAGAGACAGGAAGTGAAATGGGTTTAGAAAGGAAGATAGTTTTGTTTTGAAAAGCCTTGCTTTGAGGGACCAGTGATATAAGCTCAATATCTAGATGTGAATCAGCTGGGCAAGCTGGATTTGGGAGCCAGCTACATGTTGGTAGTGAGTGTCATGGAATAAATTCAATCATTTAGGAAAAAACAGAATAACACTGAGCTTTAGGGGTAGGGGTCTTCCCTGGTGGCTCAGATGGTAAAGAATCTGCCTGCAATGTGGGAGACCTGAGTTCAATCCCTGGCTCAGGAAGATCTCCTGGAGAAGGGAATGGCTACTCACACCACTATTCTAGCCTAGAGAATTCCATGGACAGAGGAGTCTGGCAGGCACGTCCATGGTGTTGCAGAGTTGGACACAACTTAGGGGTGAGGGGGTGAAGGAAACAAAGCCAAAGGAGATAAAAAGGAACAATCGAGCTCTCTGAATTTCAGCAAGGGCCAAAGTTAAGCCAAAGGAGTAACTCTCTAAGATTTCAACAAGGGCCAAAGTTAAGTCAAAGGAGTGACTCTCTACGAGTGGAATATAATCTGCAGGAAAGGTGGGATGGAGGGACTAGGCCACCTCAGTTAGCAAGTAGACATTAACCACTGAGGAATGCTGTTAATTGTCTCCAGTATCCATTTTTAAATTAAGTTTTAGTAATACAGGACCTTTGCCCTCACTGAGTTCCCCCACCCCTGCCCCATGACAATTTATTTCAAAACACTTTAAACATGAAACAAAAAGAATTTTACAATGAACAGACATAGACCCAGATTCTACCACTAACATTTTACTCTTCTTGTTTTATCACCAATCTATCTATGCTCTCTCTCTCTCCACCCATCCATTTGTCTATTTTAGTTTTTGACTGTTTCAAAGAAAATTGCAGACATCCCCTATATCCTTCAACACACCTATTATCAACCAGAATTCAGTATTTATTTTTTCTTTTGATGTAAAATTTGAATACAATAAAATGCACCAGTCTTAAGAGTATATTCACTGAGTTTGCCCCAAACATTTATTATAGAGGTTTTCCAAATACACAGCAAAGTTGAAAGACTTTTATAATGATCCTTTACTCATCAACTAGATTTTACCATTAATATTAATATATACTTGCTTTATCATACTCTGTCCATTCATCTGTTTCTCTAAATCCATTAATCTACCTCATTAAAAATTTTTGTTTGACATTCTACAGTTCTTATTTCATTCTGGTCACACAGAAGACTGTGTTTCCTAGACTCCACATTTTTAGAAATGACATATGGTTTCTTCTGATAAGCAGTATCACTGTGATAAAAAAAAGTAAAAGAGAATGTGTAAGATCCCTATATCCTGTTTTTAATTAGAGGATTGCTTTACCAGTTGCATTAGTTTCTGCCATACAACAACGCAAATCAGTCATAATATGTGTATCTCCTTCCTCCTGAGCCTCTCTCCCACCCCGCTAGGACATCACAGAGTGTCAGGCTGGGCTCTCTCACTAGCTATCCGTTTTACACGTCATTGTGTATATATGCTACTTTCTCCATTTGTCCCATCCTCTCCCTCTCCCACTGTGTCCATAAGTCCATTCTCTACATCTGCGTCTTCATTCCTTCCCTGCAAATAGTTTCATCAATACTATTTTTTTCGAGTCCGTATAAATGCCTTCAGTTCAGTTCACTTCAGTCGCTCAGTCGTGTCCAACTCTTTGCGACCCCATGAATCGCAGCATGCCAGGCCTCCCTGTCCATCACCAACTCCCAGAGTTCACTCAAACTTACATCCATCGAGTAGGTGATGCCATCCAGCCATCTCATCCTCTATCATCCCTTTCTCTTCCTGCCCCCAATCACTCCCAGCATCAGAGTCTTATCCAATGAGTCAACTCTTTGCATGAGGTGGCCAAAGTACTGGAGTTTCAGCTTTAGCATCATTCCTTCCAAAGAAATCCCAGGGTTGATCTCCTTCAGAATGGACTAGTTGGATCTCCTTCAGTCCAAGGGACTCTCAAGAGTCTTCTCCAACACCACAGTTCAAAAGCATCAATTCTTCGGTGCTTAGCCTTCTTCACAGTCCAACTCTCACATCCATACATGACCACAGGAAAAACCGTAGCCTTGACTAGACGGACCTTTGTTGGCAAAGTAATGTCTCTGCTTTTGAATATGCTATCTAGGTTGGTCATAACTTTTCTTCCAAGGAGTAAGCGTCTTTTAATTTCATGGCTGCAGTCACCATCTGCAGTGATTTTGGAGCCCAGAAAAATAAAGTCTAACACTGTTTCCACTGTTAAATATACGATATTTGTTTTCCTCTTTCTGACTGACTTCACTCTGTGTAACAGGCTCTAGGTTCATCCACCTCACTAGAACTGATTCAGATTTGTTCTTTTTCATGACTAGGATTATTCCATTATGTGTGTGTGTGTGTGTGTGTGTGTGTGTGTGTGTGTGTATACCACATCATTTTTATCCATTCATCTGTAAATGGACATCTAGGTTGCTTCCATGTCCTGACTATTGTAAATATTGCTGCAGTGAACATCAGGGTATGTGTGTCTTTTGGAATTGTGGCTTTCTCAGAGTATATGCCCAGTGGTGGGATGGCTGGGTCATATGGTAGATTTATTCCTCGTTTTTTAAGGGCTCTCCATACTGTTCTCCATAATGTCTGGATCAGTTTACATTCCCATCAATAGTGTAGGAGGGTTCCCTTTTCTCCCTACCTTCTCCAACATTTATTGCTTGTGGATTTTTTAATGATGGCCATTCTGACTGATGTGAGGTGATACCTCACTGTGGTTCTGATTTGCATTTCTCTAGTAATTAGTGATGTTGAGCATCTTTTTGTGTGTTTATTGGCTATCTGTGTGTCTTTGGAGAAATGTCTGTTTAGGTCTTTTTTTGATTGGGCTCTTTGTTTTTCTGATATTGCACTGTAGGAGCTGCTTATATATTTTGGAGGTTAATCCTTTGTCAGTTTTTTCAGTTTGCAATTATTTTCTCCCATTTTGAGGGTTGTCTTTTCATCTTGTTTTAAGGTATGCAAAAGTCCCTCTTTCAGGGAAGACTAGGAGATGGACATTTCTGTCTCTTTCCTTTGCACTGAGCCCTGCGGTGATAGCTATTAACGGTTCTTGTTTACTACCATCCTGTTGAAGGCCACTGGAGCCAGCGTGGGATGTGTCCTCTCGGCAGCTGCCACGGAAGCCAGGATGCCAGGTGTGTGCACAACCTCCTTTTTACCGAGACACTGGCAGCCTGGGGCAGGGCAGAGGAAGAGCATGGAATGGAGCCCACTGGTCTCTGGAGATGATTGTGGTAGGCCCCCACATATATTGGATTAGAGGCCTGACCTCAGTGCCCCAGGGCCTTTGTGCTTGCTGTTCCCTCTGCCTGGAATGCTCTTCCCCCAATATCTCCAGGCTCCCTCCTGCACCTCCTGCTCCCTCCTGCACAGCTTTTAAGATCTGCAAATAGGCCTCTTTCACAGAAAGATGGGGCTTTTCTGTCTGCTGTCTCTGTGCTGTGTCCTGGGTCAGAGAGCTAGTGAGTCTGTACAAGTGCTTTAAACACTCTTCTTCCTTCACTATAGCCTTATGAGTCTTAGGAACAGGAAGCCCTGTTGGCTTTCAGAGGTAGGTACTTTGAGGGGCCATTTCTTAAGTGGAAGTCTTAAAAGTTGGGGCACAAGGTGTGTAATACAAACCCTTTACTCTTCATGGAGAAGCTAGGAGTTAGGAGTCCCCCACCCCCAGTTTGGAGAAGGTAATGACACCCTACTTCAGTACTCTTGCCTGGCAAATCCCATGGATGGAGGAGCCTGGTAGGCTGCAGTCCATGGGATCACTAGGAGTCGGACACGACTGAGCAACTTCACTTTCGCTTTTCACTTTCATGTATTGGAGAAGGAAAGGCAACCCACTCCAGTGTTCTTGCCTGGAGAATCCCAGGGATGGGGGAGCCTGGTGGGCTGCCGTCTATAGGGTCGCACAGAGTCAGACACGACTGAAGCGATTTAGCAGCAGCATCACCCCCAGTTGTTGTCAGCTACACCCAGGGTGGAGTTTGGTGAGATGGTGTTTCAACCTCTCTTCAGTTCAGTTCAGTTCAGTCGCTCAGTCATGTCCGACTCTTTGCGACCCCATGAATCGCAACACGCCAGGCTTCCCTATCCATCACCAACTCCGGGAGTTCACTCAGACTCAGGTCCATTGAGTCCGTGATGCCATCTAGCCATCTCATCCTCAGTCGTCCCCTTCTCCTCCTGCCCCCAATCCCTCCGAGCATCAGGGTCTTTTCCAATGAGTCAACTCTTCACATGAGGTGGCCAAAGTACTGGAGCTTCAGTTTTAGCATCATTCCTTCCAAAGAAATCCCAGGGTTGATCTCCTTCAGAATGGACTGGTTGGATCTCCTTGCAGTCCAAGGGACTCTCAAGAGTCTTCTCCAACACCACAGTTCAAAAGCATCAATTCTTCGGCGCTCAGCCTTCTTCACAGTCCAACTCTCACATCCATACATGACCACAGGAAAAACCATAGCCTTGACTAGACGGACCTTAGTCGGCAAAGTAATGTCTCTGCTTTTGAATATACTATCTAGGTTGGTCATAACTTTTCTTCCAAGGAGTAAGCGCCTTTTAATTTCATGGCTGCAGTCACCATCTGCAGTGATTTTGGAGCCCAAAAAAACAAAGTCTGACACTGTTTCTACTGTTTCCCCATCTATTTCCCATGAAGTGATGGGGCCAGATGCCATGATCTTCGTTTTCTGAATGTTGAGCTTTAAGCCAACTTTTTCACTCTCCTCTTTCACTTTCAACAAGAGGCTTTTTAGCTCCTCCTCACTTTCTGCCATAAGGGTGGTGTCATCTGCATATCTGAGGTTATTGATATTTCTCCCAGCAATCTTGATTCCAGCTTGTGTTTCTTCCAGTCCAGCGTTTCTCATGATGTACTCTGCATATAAGTTAAATAAGCAGGGGGACAATATACAGCCTTGACGTCCTCCTTTTCCTATTTGGAACCAGTCTGTTGTTCCATGTCCAGTTCTAACTGTTGCTTCCTGACCTGCATACAGGTTTCTTAAGAGGCAGGTCAGGTGGTCTGGTATTCCCATCTCTTTCAGAATTTTCCACAGTTTACTGTGATCCATACAGTCAAAGGCTTTGTCATAGTCAATAAAGCAGAAATAGATGTTTTTCTGGAACTCTCTTGCTTTTTCCATGATCCAGGGGATGTTGGCAATTTGATCTCTGGTTCCTCTGCCTTTTCTAAAACCAGCTTGAACATCAGGGATATCACGGTTCACATATTGCTGAAGTCTGGCTTGGAGAATTTTGAGCATTACTTTACTAGCATGTGAGATGAGTGCAATTGTGCGGTAGTTTGAGCATTCTTTGGCATTGCCTTTCTTTGGAATTGGAATGAAAACTGACCTTTTCCAGTCCTGTGGCCACTGCTGAGTTTTCCAGATTTGCTGGCATATTGAGTGTAGCACTTTCACAGCATCATCTTTCAGGATTTGAAACAGCTCAACTCTCAACAGCTCAACCTCTCTAGCCTGTTTCAATGTGTGTGTGTATAAGAGCTGCTCGGCTAGTTTGGGAATTGTTCTATGCATAGCTGTAGATTCAGAGGGAGGAGGTAAATTGGGGAGACTCCTATGTTGCTGTTTTGAACTGGACTCTATTTTTTTTAAATCTATTTGTTATAGCAGCTTGAGCTACACCCTAGCCATAATAAAAAATAATCCCTGGGAGTTTCTATCATTATGATCTACAATAATTGTATGAAGGATAAAAACCAGTTACCTGTTTTGTTGTCATTCGCTGTCGTGTTAGACTCTTTGTGATCCCATGGACTGACTATAGCCTGCCATGCTTCTCTGTCCAAGGGATTTCCCAGGCAAGAATACTGGAGTGGTTGCCATTTCCTCCTCGAGGGGATCTTCCTGGACCAGGGATCGAACTCACATCTGCTGCATTGGCAGGAGGATTCTTTACCACTGAGCCACGAAGGAAGTGCAGTTACCTATTTAATTAGTATCACATAACAAATTTACCATAGTTTCTCACTTTTCCTCATCACTGTTTTTTAAACTGAGGTATAGTTAACAATCAGTATTATGCATAGATCTTTCATATTTAGTTGGAATAATTTTAACAATTCCATATACCTATATAACCACAACTCAAAGCAGTATACAGAATATACCTGTCATCTTGAAGGTTCTCTTTTGTTCAGCTTGAATACATCAACTTCTCTTCATGCCCAGGCAATCATTTTATCATTTCTACCATTACAGATTAGTCATGCCCAATCTTGATAGTTTTGCCTGAATTTGATATGAATGGAATCATACAGTATATACTTTGTGTGTAATTTCTTTTGCTTCACATAATGTTTTCATCCACCTGGTTATGTGTATCAATATTTTTTTTAAAGAAATGGATTGGTAATATTCTGTCGTATTAATATACTGCAGTTTGGTTATCTGTACCTGTTGATGGAGGTTTGAATTGTTTTCAGTTTTTTGATATTGTGATTCAAGCTGCTACAAACATCTTTTTTGTGGAGATATACTTTAATTTCTCTAGAGTAACTACCTAAAAGTAGAACTGCTAGATCATGGGGGTAAATGCATATATATATATATTTTTTTTTAAGACCTACTAAACAGTTCTCTAAAGTAGGAGAAGAATGTGTAAGAGCTCCATTTGCCCCCCACACTAACCTGATCTTAGTCATTTTAGTGAGTGGGCAATGGAATCTCATTGCGTTTTAAATGTCTGTTTCTCTGAGAATTTGTAGATGTCCATCACCTTTCTGTGTGCTTATTGGTCATTCATATATCTTCTTTTGTGAAATGTCTCATTACTTCTTTTGCCAAGCATTTTTTTTTTTGAGATTTATTTTATGTAGTTGTTTTTGCTCTTCTGGGTCTTCTTGCTGCACTCAGGCTTTCTCTAGTTGCAGTGTGTGCGCTTCTCACTGAGGTGGCCTCTCTTACTGTGGGGCACAGGCTCTAGGGCACGTGGGCTCCAGGAGATGTGGCTCCTGGGCTCTCTGGAGTGCTGGCTCCACCATTGTGCACGGGCTTAGTTGCTCCGTGGCATATGGGATACTCCCGGACCAAGGCTCGAATCTGTGTCTCCTGCACTGTCAGGCGGATTCTTTACCACTGAGCCACCAGGGAAACACTGCCAAGGTTTTTATTTTATATTGGGGTATAGCCAATTAACAATGTGATAGTTTCAGGTAGACAGCAAAGGGACTCAGCCGTATGTATGCAGGTATCCATTCTTCCCCAAACTCCCTTTTGCTAAGCTCTTTAAACTGGGGCATCTTTTTATTGCTGATTTGTATTCATGTGTTATGCATATTTGTATTTGTGCGTGATGGACAGAAGTCCTTTTGTTAGCTACCTCCCAGTGATTTTTAAAAAATATGTATTGACTTTGCCATGCCAGGTCTTAGTTGTAGGGGATCTTGGATCTTCGCTGCAGCATGCAGGATCTTTAGTTGCGGCATGTGGGATCTAGTTCCCTGACCAGGGATCAAACCTGGGCCCCCTGCATTGGGAGCAGGGAGTCTTAGCCACTGGGCCACCAGGGAAGTTCCTCTCCCACTGATTTCTGATCAATTTGATCTGAAGAGCTGTGGTTCTGCCTTTGTTAGCAGGTACATTATATACCTTCTCAGCCATGTCAAAGCACATATCCAGAATAATGGCACACGTGCATACTTCCTGCTGTACTTCTCAAAGATGCTTTTCTCTTAGCTACCTATGGAGGTACATTATTTAACCAGATCTTGAAATTATTTCCTTAGTTACTTATTCCTAAGCACACTATTCTTTAGTTAGCTTTTAACTGACATTTGCAAGAAGCTTACAATTTGTTGTTCAACCCTGTTAATATATCACCTTCAAGTTTTACTGTTCAAAAATCAAGAAGTCTTTGGTAAGATTGTAGGAAAGGTCAGGAAAAAAATGGAAAATGAGAAGGATCTGCATCCTTATAGTAAAGAATACTTTTCTATTCAGGGTTTCAGACATGGATTAAAGTCATTATTCCTTAATTTGAGGAAAGTTTCCTCAGAGTATTAAACAATAATATCAAAACATGTCTAGTGATGTAGTATTATTATGTTGGTGTAAATGTAATTGTGGTTTCAGATTGAATTTTAAATCATTATAATTAGGCTCAAATACATATTTTTTAAGCAAAATAGGAACCATTACAATCAACACATTTTTTGCCAATGAGAACTAAGTTGGTTTATTCTTGTAGCATAAAAATCTGTGCTTCAGGATTTGATGAACTCTTGGAAAGCATTTTCTGCTTCTTGCTGGTTGTGGAAGTGTTTTCCCTGCAAAAAGTTGTCAAGATGCTTGAAGAAATGATGGTTGGTTGGCAAGAGGTCAGGTGAATATGGCTGATGAGATAGCCCAGTTTGTTTAACTTTTGAAGTGTTGGTTGTGTGATGTGCAGTCAGTTGTTGTCATGGAGGATAATTGGACACTTTGTATTGACCTATGCTGGCTGCAGATGTAGTTTTTGGTGCATCTCATCAATTTGCTGAACATACTTCTCAGATGTAATGGTTTCATTGGGATTCAGAATGCTGCAGTGGATCAGACCAGCAGCAGACCACCAAACAGTGATCATGACCTTTTTTTGGTGCAAGTTTGGCTTTGGGAAGGGCTTTGGAGCTTATTCTCAGTGCAGTCACTGAGCTGGTCATCACCGGCTGTGGTATAAAATCCACTTGTAGTTACACGTCACAATCTGACTGAAAAATGGTTCCTTGTTTTTGCATAGAATAAGAAAAGATGACACTGAAAAATAATGATTTTTTTGATTTGCAGTCAGCTCATGAGGCACCCACTTATCAAGCTTTTTTACTTTTCCCGTTTGCTTCAAATGCTGAACAACCATAGAATGGTTGACATTGAGTTCTTGGGCAACTTCTCTTGTAATTGTAAGAGATCAGCTTTGATGATGGCTCTCGGTTGGTCATTGTCAACTTCAGATGGCCAGCCATTGTGCTCCTCATTTTCAAGGCTCTCATCTCCTCTGCAAAACTTGTTACTGCACTGTACATTTGTTAGCAGTTCCTGGGCCAAATGCTTTGGTGATGTTGCAAGTGGTTTCTACTGCTTTAAGACCCATTTTGAACTTGAATAAAAAAATGGCTTGAATTTGCTTTTTGTCTAACATTTCCACTGTGATTGTTCAGTCACTCAGTAGTGTCCGATTCTGTATGACCCCATGTACTGCAGCACATCAGGCTTCCCTGTCTTTCACCATCTCCTGGAGTTTGCTCAAACTCATGTCCATTGAGTTGGTGATGCCATCCAACCATCTCATCCTCTGTCACTCACTTCTCCTGCCCTCAATCTTTCCCAGGATTGAGGTCTTTTCCAGTAATTCGGCTCTTTGCATCAGGTGGCCAGAGTAATGGAGCTTTAGCATCAGTGCTTCCAATGACTATTCAAGGTTTTTCCTTTAGGATTACTGATTTGATCTCCTTGTAGTCCGAGGGTCTCTCAAGAGTCTTCTCCAACACTACAGTTTGAAAGCACCAGTTCTTCAGATCTCAACCTTTTTTATGGTCCAGCTCTCACATCTGTACATGAGTACTCTCACATCTGTACATTTCCACAGTCTAGAATATATATCAAATAAACAGCAAGTAGTAAGTCATTAATAAAAAAATGTAGAGTGAGAAATGTACATTAAAATGATGTATAACATAATCACACTTATTTAAGAATGTATTCCAATATCAAATGGCAAATTTCAACAATGCAAAACCACAGTTACTTTTGCACCAACCTAATAAACTGAGTTGATTATAGAAATCATCATTAAGCTTTTTGAGTAAATTTGGGGAATGTCTATTAACATCCTAAGCTGAAATTTACTTTCTGCCCACCTACCTGCACAGAATCCTAACCCTGGAAGGGATGTCAGACCATTTTCTTGCTTTTTAATAAACCTGCTTCCAATCATATCATACCAGGTAGACCTATATTTTATTTTTTTAATTGTCAGGGAAGAAGATTAATGTTCTTAAGTTCTCAGTTCAGTGCCTATGAGTCCCCTTTGTTGGGTTGTTCCTTCCTATTCCCTCAGTGCCTGAAAAATAAAGCAAATTCCTATATTCTGTTCTCATTAGAGAAGGGAAAGAGCTCTCACTCACTTTTATACATATTATAGATTTGGAAAGTCATCCTGTACCTGTCTCTCTCTTTTTGTATGCGCTTGAATGCAGTGAGCATTCTTTGGCATTGCCTTTCTTTGGAATTGGAATGAAAACTGACCTTTTCCAGTCCTGTGGCCACTGCTGAGTCTTCCAAATTTACTGGCATATTGAGTGCAGCACTTTCACAGCATCATCTTTCAGGATTTGAAACAGCTCCACTGGAATTCCATCACCTCCACTAGCTTTGTTCGTAGTGATGTTTTCTAAGGCCCACTTGACTTCACATTCCAAGATGTCTGGCTCTAGATTAGTCATCACATCATCATGATTATCTGGGTCATGAAGATCTTTTTTGTACAGTTCTTCCATGTATTTCTGCCACCTCTTCTTAATATCTTCTGCTTCTGTTAGGTCCAGACCATTTCTGTCCTTTATCCAGCCCATCTTTGCATGAAATGTTCCCTTGGTATCTCTAATTTTCTTGAAGAGATCTCTAGTCTTTCCCCTTCTGTTCTTTTCCTCTATTTCTTTGCATTGATTGCTGAAGAAGGCTTTCTTATCTCTTCTTGCTATTCTTTGGAACTCTGCATTCAGATGCTTATATCTTTCCTTTTCTCCTTTGCTTTTTGCCTCTCTTCTTTTCACAGCTATTTGTAAGGCCTCCCCAGACAGCCATTTTGCTTTTTTGCATTTTTTTTTTTGCCATGGGGATGGTCTTGATCCCTGTCTCCTGTACAATGTCACGTCTGAAGAAGGCTTTCTTATCTCTTCTTGCTATTCTTTGGAACTCTGCATTCAGATGCTTATATCTTTCCTTTTCTCCTTGGCTTTTTGCCTCTCTTCTTTTCACAGCTATTTGTAAGGCTTCCCCAGACAGCCATTTTGCTTTTTTGCATTTCTTTTCCATGGGGATGGTCTTGATCCCTGACTCCTGTACAGTCTCATGAACCTCATTCCATAGTTCATCAGGCATTCTATCAGATCTAGGACCTTAAATCTATTTCTCACTTCCACTGTATAGTCATAAGGGATTTGATTTAGGTCATACCTGAATGGTCTAGCGGTTTTCCCTGCTTTCTTCAATTTCAGTCTGAATTTGGTAATAAGGAGTTCATGATCTGAGCCATAGTCAGCTCCTGGTCTTGTTTTTGTTGACTGTATAGAGCTTCTCATCTTTGGCTGCAAAGAATAGAATCAGTCTGATTTTGGTGTTGACCATCTGGTGATGTCCATGTGTAGAGTCTTCTCTTGTGTTGTTGGAAGAGGGTGTTTGCTATGACCAGTGCATTTTCTTGGCAAAACTCTATTAGTCTTTGCCCTGCTTCATTCCGCTTTACAAGGATTCTAAGTATACCACGAAACCCAAGATAAGTCACATGTTCTCTACTAAACCTTTTTGCCAGGAGCCAGCACAGGAGATCCCACCCATGACAAGGTCATGTGGAAGAGAACTGCTAAGCAAGGCTTTAGGACTCAAGGGGCTCCCTAGACCTGCTCGAACATATACCCCAAAACCAGAATCTGTCTGTCTTACTATTTTGTGCCTTTCACCAACTCTCCTGACATACAGGGGGCTATCCCCAACCACCTTTCTCTGGAGAAAGTCAACTTAGGGCTCTATCTAATAAGTCTCTTGGACATGAGAGGGATATTTCAAATCAAAGCCCCTCTGTTAGCATTCTAGCTTGCTTGCCAGGTTTATCCAGACTCTTGCAGTTACACTTGTGATTGTTCACAGCCTCCCAGCTGTGCGAGGCACGGGAAGCCTAAACATAGAGCCTTTCAGAGAATTAAAAGTTATTAGAATAGTGCTGGTATAGGATTTCATTATTGGGCCAATGCTTGCTGCGAAGTATCCATATCTCTTACCCACTGTGCACCTGGGAGTGCATTAGTTAACATAGTTGGAATGTAAGAAAAACAAGTGTAGCCTTGAAATTAACCATATCAGACCTTTGAGCTAATTGGTTCTTTCTTTGTTGTAACTCACTGCACCTTTGCTCCCTGAGAAAGGTAACTCTGTTTAGCATTTTCTGAGGCTGACATAGATTAGAAATATAAAGAAAAAACATTTCAAGGGAAAATAAGTTTTCTGGTTGAGCAGCCTTTATCAAAAGAGGGTCATAAAATGTTCACAGGCCTCCAAGGCCAGAAGATAATGTACACAATATTGTTTATGGGAAAGGTATGCAGAAAAAATCCTGGTTTTGATAAAGACAAAACAGATGTAATGTTTGGGCTGACTCTGTATGACTTTGCATCTTTCATTTCTCTCTATGTACAAGTTAAGGTATAAACATCCCTTTTGAAAATAAAGTAATGGACCTCGCTCACCGAAGCTTGGTCACCCCGTGTCTTTCTTTTTTTCTTTCTTTCTCTCCTTTATTTTCTTATCTGCAACATTCTTTCTTTATCTCTCTCTAAATCATTTTTTTTTGCCGACGCCGTTTCTCCTTCAGGTTCTCCTGGATCCTGCGGGGGCTGGACCCCAACACCTTTTCCTACTTTTCACCTACTTCTCATACCCATCTATAGACAAACTTCTCAAAAGTTATCTGCATTTGAGTCTTCACTTACTTATCTCTTAGATGCTCCTCAACTCACCATTTCATTTCCATCCCGTCACTCTACTGACATTGTTTCTGTGAAGGTTACAATAACTCCCATGTTGTCAAATTATGTAGAGAATATTCTCCAGTATTCAATACTCTCTTATTCTCCTTCCTAGCACTCTTCTCTTCTTGGCTTCACTGAATCACCCTCTTCTGGCTTTTCTCCTTTCTTATTGGCACTTCTTCCCTTACCATTCTGTCCTCTAACCTATATATTTCAGTAGGGGTGATGTTGCCCCACAGGAGGGCAAAAACTGATTCTGGGAAGGTAGAGGCAAAAATATCTTAGATATTATAAGTGCTTGTGGGCTTCAAAGGGCCATAGAGCATGAAGAGACACACAGTAGGTCTGTAGTATTAAAATTTCCTGGAGTGATTAGGACAAAGATGTCTATAAAGGCTCCTTATGGGGGCAAAACTGAGCAAAAAGGTTGAGAAACACTGTTCTACCCAATTGGGGCATGCTGGGAAACTTCAGGAGACAATCCTGCACCCACTTCTGTCTTTACTCTTTCTCTCTTAATGATCTCATCTGTTTCCACAGATTTAAATATAATCTTTAGACCTGTGTGTGCTCATTCGCTCAGTCATGTCCAACACTTTGTGACCCCATGGACTGTAGCCCACTAGGCTTCTCTGTCATGAAATTTTCCATGCAAGAATACTGGAGCAGGTTGCCATTTCCTTCTCCAGGAGATCTTCCCATCCATGACTTCTAAATTCCTATTTTGAATTTCAACGTCCTCTGGAACTCATGGTCTCTCAACAAAGCTACTAAATGTTTTTTCTTAATGTTTCCTTCGCCTTCTGCCTAAATGAAATTTGGCTCTGCCTTAATGACACTGCAGTCCTTTCTAGTGATAGCTCCTTTCTCACTTATACTTCTTTACCAGTGAGTCTGTTGGTGGCAGATATCTACTTGTTCCTTATGATCATTCTTTCCCCCCATCCTCCCTAAAACTCAGTTTTAAAATCCATGCCATGATATACTACTACCCATTATTCACCCATCTGGTTATAGTTTCTACAAACTTTTAGATCAATCTCTCTCATTCCTAGCTCACTATCTCTCTCTGATACAAATCCTGCCATAATTTTTGATAATTTTAATGCTCATAGAGATGACCCACCTAATATTCTGGCCTTTCTGTTCCTTGACCTCTTTTCCAACAAAAATCATATATTCCACCTCATGTCAGAACTCATTCCCTATGATCACACAATTTTGTTACTACCAGGTTCCAAAAATTCTTTGACTGTATTAGGGCCTACAATCCACTAAATCTGTCACATTTTTCTTCAATGTATTTATATCTGCATCTCCTCTTCGTGCAACTTAAATATTATGGCTCATTATTATATCACAGGTATATCTACACATAACTTCAATTCCCTAGACTCTTTCTTCAACATACTCACTTGGCAAAAACCCAGCTCTGGTTAAACCCTGTTCCTCCACTATTCAGGCCTATACTCATGCAGCAGAATGTGACTACAGAAATCATACCATCAATGCTGGCTGGTCTCACTAACCTCAAGGTAAAACCCAGGAATCATACTGCATCTCCTCATTCACTCTCCCACTTGTCTAAGCAACTATTTTATACCTTCTTTCTCATCTTCAATAACTCCTCCTTCATTCTCACTCTCAGCTGATGACCTGATTTCTCATTTATTAAGAAAATAAAAGTACTTAAAAGACCTTCTACAAGCTACCATACCCACATCTACCCATCTACCTGTATCTTTTAAAAAATTTTTGTATTTATTTATTTTTGGCTACGCTGAGTCTTTGTTGCTGCCTGTGGGCTTTCTTTAGTTGCAGTAAGCGAGGGCTACTCTCTAGTTGCAGTGTGTGGGCTTCTCATTGTGATGGCTTTTTTTGTTGTAGAGCACAGGCCCTACAGCATTCAGGCTTCAGTAGCTGTGGTGTAGGAAGGTCAGTAGTTGTGGCACACATGCTCTGTGGCATGTGGGATCCTCCCAGGCCATGGAACAAATCCATGTCCCCTGTATTGGCAGGCATATTCCTAACCACTATACCACAAAGGAATTTCAACCTGCACCTATTTTTAACAGTCTGGAGAAGGCAATGGCACCCCACTCCAGTACTCTTGCCTGGAAAATCCCATGGATGGAGGAGCCTGGTAGGCTGCAGTCCATGGATCGCTAAGAGTCGACACGACTGAGCGACTTCACTTTCACTTTTCACTTTCATGCATGGAGAAGGAAATGGCAACCCACTCCAGTGTTCTTGCCTGGAGAATCCCAGGGACGGTAGGCTGCCATCTTTGGGGTCGCACAGAGTCGGAGACGACTGAAGCGACTTAGCAGCAGCATCTTCCCTTCTATTGCTAAGGATGAACTATCTGTATACCTAAGACTAATTCTTCATTTATCTAAAGTACATTTTTCAATTCTTTTCTTCCATTTTTCTCTTGTTAAAACCAGCTTTATTGAAACATAACTCACATACCATACAATTAACCCATTTAATGTATACAGTTCAATGTTTTTGAACTATATTAACAGGATTATGAAATTATCATCATGATCTAATTTTGGAACATTTTGGTCCCCCCAGAAGAAGTTCTATACCCTTTAGCAGTCAATCTCTATTTCCCCTCTATATGCCCCAGTCTTAAACAACCACAAATCCTACTTTCTGTCTCTAAATTTGCCTATTCTGAACATTTCATATAAATGGAATCACATAATAAGTGCTCTTTTATGACTTGGCTTCTTTGACTTAGCACAACATCTTTAAGGCTTATTTATATTATAGAATACATCAGTACATTTCCTTTTATGGCTGAATAATGTTTCATTATATGGATATACCACAGTTGGTTTATTCATCAGTTGATGGCTATCTGGATTGTTTCCAATTTTTTGGCATATATGAATAATGCTGCTATGAATGTTCCTATACAAAAGTTTTTGTATGGACAAATGCTTTACTCCTCTTGAGGAAGGTTATAGGTTTATATGGTAATTCTATATTAGCTATTTAAGGAACTAACAAACTGTTTTCCACAGTGGCTGAGTTATGTTCCATTCCTACTGGTTATGTCTTAGGACTTCTGATTTTCTCTTGTGCCTATTCCAGTCAGGTTTTCATCCTGTGGACTTACTGAAGTTAACAAGTACCTCTGTATGGCTTCAATCAGTGGTTAATTTTTAGTCTTAATCCTGCAAGGCCTATTAGCAACATTTGACTCAGATAGTCTCTCATTCTTTACCGAAATCTTCATTTAGATTCTAGGAAATCAGTCTCCAGTTTTTCTTCTACATAGCTGAGTTTCTATCTATTCTTCCTCTTCTCCAGCTTCTAATCACTGGCATGTCCCAGATTCAGTCCACTGATGTCTTCTCTATGTTTATATTATTTGTGACTCAGTCTAATGATCCTTTATATGATAGTTACTGTTCCCAAATGGGTATTTACAGGCTAGATATGCACTATCCAACACAACAGCCAGTAGTAACATGTGGCTATATTAATTTAAATTAAAATTAAATATTCAATTTTCCTGCAATTTAAAATGTAGCTGAATATATGCTACATTTTAAGACATCAAGAGTCATATGTAGTTAGTGGCTAAGAAACTGGACAGCACAGATGAAGAACATTTCCATCAACACACGAAGGTTCACTGTACAGTGCTGATCTAGACCTGTCTTCTAGGCTCTAGATTTATATATCCCGCTGCCACCCTGATATCTCCACTTGAAAGTCAATAAACATCCCCAAACCAAAATCCTGATATTCTTCTGTAAACATATTCCTTCCATTTGTTCCTGTTTCAGTTGATGTTCGGAGAAGGCAATGGCACCCCACTCTAGTACTCTTGCCTGGCAAATCGCATGGATGGAGGAGCCTGGTGGGCTGCAGTTCATGGGGTCGCTAAGTCAGACATGACTGAGCAACTTCACTTTCACTTTTCATTTTCATGCATTGGAGAAGGAAATGGCAACCCACTCCAGTGTTCTTGCCTGGAGAATCCCAGGGACGGAGGAGCCTGGTGGGCTGCCATCTATGGGGTTGCACAGAGTTGGACGCGAGTGAAGCGAGTTAGCAACAGCAGTTGATGTTAATGTCATCCTTCCAGTTGTTCAAGCCAAAATTCACTGGGTAACTCTTGACTTCACTCTCACTCCACATTCAACTAATCAGCAAATTCTGTCAGCTCTATACTCAGAATCTGACCATATTTTATAATCTCACTTCTATTACCTTGTTTGAAGCCAGAGAATTCTTGTTAAGAATCTCAAAGATCTCAAAGTCAGATCAAGTCAGTCCTCTGTTCAAAATCCTTTAATGGCTTCTCAGATCACCCACAGCAAAAGTCAAAGTTGCTCTAAAGGCCTAGGATACTCTATATGATATGATTCCATTGTCTCTAACCTCACCTCCTGACACTTCCCCTTTGCAGTCCTGGGCAGTCCTTCTGGCTGTTCCTCAAAACCACTAAGCATATTTCAGCCTTTTTCTATGAGATATAATTTAGAAATCACAAAGTTTAAGAATCACCAAGCTAGAGTAAAAAGAGGTATAAACAGAAATTCTATTTTCAGATATCTAGATATTGAAGTAATCTACACTTAATGATGAGGTTCCCTAGCCAGTGAATAAGATTAAATTATATTAATTATATAAGTAAAAAGGTCTTCCAAAAGCTGTAATCTCAATTATTTCACTAATCTTACATCTCACAAAAAAATCAGTTAACTAATTGTCTGGAAGAGCACAAACTAATCAACTAATAAGATCGTTTTAACAGAAATTTAATTACTAAAAATAAGAATACGGATTAAGATTTCTCATTTGGTAACAGTGCAAATATATAACTTATTTGTTAGTTGTAAAAGACCTCAATGTGATAAATAACTACCTGCTCTGTAAACAAGTTCTACTGAATCTACAAACTGTGTATTATGGTCTGTTTTAAAATAAGAAGCTTGCATAAGAATGCAACTCAACATGCTGCTTCCTTCATCAAGAAAAATTCGCTATAAAAATATTTCAGACGAACTAAACAGTGTGCTTCCTAAAGTAAATGTTTTATACTCTAGAACAAGCCTCTATTTCACTGCAGACTGGTCTAATATTTTATTGACTGGCATAGGTTCGTGAACCATATTTTGGGTAGCACTGCTCTAAATCACTTCCCGGATTTTAATTCAAGTCTACTCAATATTTTTAAACACTCTCTACATGCAGTGTTAGAGTTTCTGTGTCATTTCCCATTCTGTAATTTATTGGAATTAACATATACCTTGTTGTTTCTAGATGTCACTAGTCTCTTTATTTACATAAAAAAATTTTAATGCTGGTGAGAAAAAAGTCTGTAACATCAAAGAACAGAAACACACTAATAAAATTATTTAGTTAAGAGATTAAAAATAGCTTCAAAAAGGTGAAATTTGGTAATATATTAGCTTTGAAAACTTTTATCTTGAAAGAGATATAAAAATCATTCACTTTTCAACACTAACCTAAATATTCCATCAGCTGTTCAGCAGTTATGATTTCCATCATCGGTGGAAGTTTCACCTGAAAAACAAAGTATTTTTTCTATAAAATCATATGTTTTAGGTAATTAAAGTGTTTCTTCAGTCAGAAACACAAGTATGTATATATATTATCTACTATATGTATACCATACTCACTTTAATCTTTAATACAACAATAGCTTTGTTGTATTAAAGATTAGTTTAACACAATCCTATCACGATAAAATTCAAGATCTCATAGGATCACTGAGAAACCTGTTTTCAAAAACAAGTGCTATGCCTTTCATCACCCATCCTGATTGTCATTAGGTACATGCAACAGTATCCTGCATAACAGAAAATGTGGTTAAAGGGCAGGAAGTGGCACCAAACATGTTTTGACAGATCACCCATGAAGCAGTTTTTCTGAAGACAGGCTGGAACACAGCTCAATATCCCATCACTTCAGTCTACCCTGACCATTTTTTATTGTTGTTGTTGAATAGCTAAAATGAATATAGGATAAAGGATTGGTCACAAACTGAAGTATTCATACTATATGAGCCCACCTGTAAAATTTAAAAAAACAGGCAAAACAAACTGTTTACACTGTTTAGAGCTGCACATGTACTAAAAAAAGAAAATGGATACTATAAAAATCAGGACTGTAGTTAACCCTAGGAATAAGGGAAGGGGTTATAGTTAGAATGAGACATACAAGAGCCCTCTGGGGTGCTGGCAATGCTTTATATTTTGACTTGCATGGTAGTTCCACTGTTTGCTTTATAATTAACCTGTTAAACTGGACATCTTTTTTTATGTATTTTCTGTGCTACATGTCACAATAAAAAGTTTAAAAGTAGATATATATGTTATAGTCACATTTAAGTTTCAAAAGTTAATTCAGCTGCAACACAATCTAAATTTTTCAAATGAATTATCTGCTGAGTTACACAGATATTACAGCCAATGATTTTAAGTATTTCAGCTGACTTATTAAAAAGGATACTCCTTGGTATATTTATAGAAGAAAAATAAATACTGTAGGATGCAAACTCAAAGTAATTAACATATCAATGATAGAATAGCAGCATAATTCAAAAATCTTCAAGAATTAATATTTTAGTAATTATTTTCTGTTCAACCAAGGAAATCATTTAAATCAGCAATTCCTCCAACAAGTGTTGAAGAAGGTGCTCTGAGTATTTATGTTACCAAATATAGTAACAGTATGTGACACCTCTACCTCTTTGTTTGTTTGCTTTCAAGTCCTAAAAAAATCCTTGTAAAACAGGACAGTTTTAGACCCTCTGAAAGCATACCTGACAATTGGAACAGATGAGTTAGTCACTCAGGGGCTTTATTGCTCAGTGAAAACCAAGAGATGTCACGGAGGTTTTGACCATTCTAAATAATTTTTATTTTCTAGGACATTTATAAAAATTGTAATAGACTTTTTTTTTTTTTGGCTGTACCATGTGGCATGTGGGATCTTAGTTCTCTGACCAGAGATTGAACCAATGTCCCCTATAGAGGAAGTACAGAGTCTTAACCACTGGACTGCCAGGAAGGTCCCAGAAACTGTAATAGACTTTTTTTGGAGCAGTTTTAGGTTTATAGAAAAGTTGAGCAGAAAGTACTGAGAGTTCCCATAAATAGTATTATTTTTTAAGTTGAAATTCATTGTCAAGTTAAAGTCCCCTGCTTTTCTAAATAAAGTTTTATTGACTGTCACTCTCATTTGTTTATGTACTGTCTTTGGCTGCTTTGCACTATAATAGCAAAGTTGAATCTTTGCAGCAGAGAACAGGTACAGCCCATAAAGCCTAAAATATTACTATTTAGTCCTTTACAGGAGGGCTTCCCAGGTGGCACTAGTGGTACAGAACTGGCCTGCCAATACAGCAGATATAAGAGACGGGGTTCTGATCCCTGAGTCAGGAAAATCCCCTGGAGGGGGACATGGCAACCCACTCCAATATTCTTGCTGGAGAATCCCATGGACAGAGAAGCCTGGCAAGCTACAGTCCATAGGGTCACACAAAAGTTGGACACAACTGAAGCAACTTAGCACGCATGTACCTTTACAGGAGAAGTATGCTGAATGCTGCTTTAGATGATTTTAACTTCTTTTAGATAATATTTCATCAAGGTGTTTCAGTACCACTTTGAAGGTCTGATATTTAAACTAGTAGTTGATATACACTGTGAATATTTACATTCTGAATAATTGTCAGACCAATCTGAAAGTCCCATTTACACCTAACAATGCTTTTTGAAAAAAATAAGACCTATACAGTCTTTTATTCCAGACAAATCTAGTATAGAAATAGATTTACTAGAGGGCTTCCCTGGTAGTCCAGTGGTGAAGAGTCTACCTGCCAATGCAAGGGACATGGATTCAATCCCTGGTCTGGAAAGATCCCATATGCTGTGGAGCAAACAAGCCTGTGAGCCACAACTATTGAGCCTGTGCTCCAGAGCCTGCAAGCCATAGCAACTGAAGCCCACACACTCCAGAGCTTGTGCTCTGCAGTAAGAGAAGCCACCACAATGAGAAGCCTGTGTACCACAAGTAGAGAATGCCCCTGCAGAGCAACAAAGACCCAGAACAGCCAAAAGTAAAATAAATATATATATTTTACTAGAAAATTCCATAAACAAACAGCTTATCCTCTTTTGGTCAACGTAGTGATCTTACTATAAAATTGTCAAAATAAAAAAGCAAAGCACTAACAAGTATATGTATTTGGGAAATACATTCTATAATCCTAGATTTCTGCAAATAGATGATTTCAGGTTTTAGTCTTGAAATTTCCAAATAATAACAACCACCTACCACATCTTGCTTCAAGTATTGAAACAGGAAATGACAATCTTTATATAGATTTTAGAAGTGAGACAACAAATATGTAAATATTTTAACTGACAATTCCCAAGCATACTCAGTAGTATATTCAGTTCCTGAATCTTAGCCAACTGGAAATCATGGATGTTCACTAAAGCTAGAGATTAAAGAGTACAATAGTGAAGAAATGCTTGTTTCCCACTAATACTTAGGAATCATCAACAGATTTTAATTTTTTTTAACCACAAAATGATCTTCCTGAAAGCTCCTTCTCTTTCTGCTTCCCTCTACCACCATCACCACAAAAGCAAATGCCAAAGATTTTGTTAATGATCCTAAGACTTTCTTTCCATTGTCTCTTTACAGTTCATTAAAGGAAAAAAAACACAAAAACAAGTTATGGGAAAGCTAGCCAAGAATACAGGAGGGAAAAAAAATCAATGAAACTAAGAGCTAGTTCTTTGAGAAGATACAACAAAACTGATAAACTTTTAGCCACACTCATCAAGAAAAAAAGAGAGGGGGCCCAAATCAATAAAAATAAAAATGATAAAGAAGGTACAACTATCACCACAGAAATACAAAGGATCATAAGAGAGTACCACCAACAATTATGCTTCTGGGGTGGCACTAGTGGTAAAGAACCCGCCTGGCCATGCAGGAGACACAAGGTCAATCCCTGGGTCAGGAAGATCCCCTGGAGGAGGAAATGGCAACCCACTCCAGTATTCTTGCCTGGAGAATTCCATGGACAGAGGAGACTGGTGGGCTGTAGTCCATAGGGTCACAAACAGTCAGCCACGACTGAAGTGACTAAGCACACAACAACAATTATACTCCAATAAAACAGACAACCTTAGAAGAAATGCACAAATTTCTAGAAATGTATAATGTCTCAAGACTTAACCAGGAAAAAGAAGAAAATATGAACAGATCAATTACCTGTTATGAAACTGAATCAGTAACTTAAAAAACTCCCAACAAATAAAAGTCCAAGATCAGGCTCCCTAGTACCTCAGTGGTCAAGAATCTCCTGCAAATGCAGGAGACACAGGTTCTGTCCCTGATCCAGGAAGATCCCACATGTCACAGAGCAGCTATGCCCGTGTGCCTCAATTACTGAGCCTAAGCTGTAGAGCCCGGGAGCCGCAACTACTGAGCCTACATGACATAATTACTGAAGCTCAAGCGCCCTAGAGCCTGTGCTTCACAAGAAAAGTCACTCCAATGAGAAGCCAGCACCCTGCAACTAGAAAGTAGCCTTCACTCTCTACACCTGGAGAAAAGCCCACACAGCAGCAAAGACCCAACAAAACCCAAAAAAACCTATTGATTAGGCAGGACACTGGTCAACTACTTATTGGTAGCAAATAATTGTGTGTGTGGTGTCTGTTGTTTTCCAGCTTTGTTTCCAAGCCTATTGATGTTTAGTACAATAATAATTATTTTTAAAAAAAGTCCAACATCAGATGGCTTCACAGATGAATTCTAACAAACATTTAGAAAAGAGTTAATACCTATTCTTTTCAAACTATTCCAAAAATTGCACACGAAAAAATGCTTCTGAACTCATTCTACGAGGCAAGTATCACTTTGATACCAAAACCAAAGATATCACACAAAAGTGAAAATTATAGGTCAATATCACTGATGAACATAGATGCAAAAATCCTTAGCAAAATATCAGCAAACTGAATTCAACAATACATAAAAAAGATTACACACCATGATCAAGTGGAATTTATCCCAGGGATGCAAAGATGGTTCAGTTCAATATCTGCAAATCAATCAATGTGATACATCACATTAACAAACTGATGAATAAAAAGTATATGTTCATCTCAACAGATGCACAAAAAACTTTTGACAAAATGCAGTATTAATTTATTATAAAAGTTCTCAACAAATTGGGTATAGAGAAAACATACCTCAGAATAATAAAGACCACTTATGAGAAGTCCACAGCTAACATCATACTCAGTGGTGAAAGCACTTCACCATTTCTTCTCAGATCAGGAAGAAGACAAGGATGCTCACTCACACATTTATTTTTGCTGCACCATGTGGCTCTGGGACCTTAGTTCCCGAGCCAGAGATTGAACCTGTGTCCCCTACAGTGGGTACAAAGTTCTAACCTCTGGACCTCCAGGGAATTTCCGTCACCACTTTGATTCAACACAGTATTGGAAGTCCTAATCATAGCAACCATGCTAGAAAAAGAAATAAAAGGAATCTAAATTGGAAAAGAGGAAGTAAAACTGTCAATGTTTGCAGATGACATGCTATACATAGAAAATCCTAAAAATACCAAGAAACCACCAGAACTCATCAATGAGTTTGATAAAATTGCAGGATACAAAATTAATATACAGACTTCCAAAAACAGTCACACTTTCTTTCAATGAAGTCTTATATAAAACATCATCTGAAATATATTTTAAATGAAGAACTGACAGAACTTTATGACCAGTGAAAAGTGGAGGATACTGGGAAAAGAAAAATTAACTCCAAGTTTCACTCTAAGGTTTAGGAAATTCCAAAAGTTAAGATCCCTACACCTAATGAAAAAAAAAATTTAGTAAGTTTGTATAAGAAATGATATCTGCTTCATAATTGTGAAATTTAGTTTGACATTCAAACAGAAATTTGAGTTGGAACTCAGGAAACAAAGATTTTTAATTTGTCCATGAATTATTTGATTCCCATGCTGCAGTCTATTTTTCATTACTTATGGTAAGGATCACTAAATAATATATAAATAATATAATTTCTTGGATATTCCCTGGTGGTCAGTGGTGAGGGCTCCACACTTCCAGGACAGGGAGGCACAGGTCAGATCCCTAGTCAGGAGACTAAGATCCTGCAAGCCATGCAGCGTGGCTAAAAAAAATTTTTTTCTCAGATCAAGTTTCACTGATTTTGAATATGCAGTAAATCATACAGTATTGATGAGTTTTTAAGTTCAAATTATAAAATAATTATACTGTAAGTACTCTTAATTGGGATCAAAGAGAAGAATGTAGGCTTTTTTCAAAATAAGAGCTAAAAAACTTAAGGATACTTTCAACATGCCTTTATTCTGGCTCCAGCAAATAAACATGTATTACAAGCTACTGTAAATTGTTTTATATTCTAATTTCTTATAGGTAATATTCATTTATTATTAAAAATAATTACTGTACTTAAAAATACTAAAAATTTAACTTTCTATTTGCCATCAGTATTTCAAATCAGGAACATTTAGTAAGAGACAAGCTTCAACTTCTAGCGATTTGCAACACTTTTACCATCAATGTTTATCATAACTCAAACCCCACACTCAAGAGTAATATTGAGGCCTATTTAAAAATGCTTAACATCAGAAATTATAGATGCATCCATATGTATTAGATTTTCAAGAATATCCAATTTTATGTGCAACTCAAAGGATTATAAAATAATGAAGAATGTTGTTCCAGAGAAATTTTCCCAGTAAAAGATTCATGAGTAAAAGAAGACATCTTCAGTTCAAATTTCACTGGATTTATACTTAAGCAGCTCAGCAAGCTTACCAATGCTGAAAAACCTACTAAAGAAAGTGTAACAGTGAAATTTTTATATTAATTGCTTGCAAGATAGATGAGAATAGGATAAGGTAAGAGACCAGTTAGAAGATACAGAAGATGGAAAGTGGCCTGAATTAGGATAGTAGCAGGACAGAGAAAACTTACTAATTTTTGAAAATATTAAAGAATATAGTCAATAAACTTTCATGGTTAAGGCAAGCTCACTCACCACAGAACTCAAGAAAGGCTCTGAAATTGGATGTGTCAGAGAATTCAGAGGACATGGGATAAAACATATGAGGCTGAAACCAGAATGAATCTGTGCAAAGAGTAGATTCCTAGGATTTGTTCTAAGGAATCATGATTCATGACATCTATTTCTGCTTCTCTATCACTAGCTCTTCTTCCACCCTGGTTCGTCCCAGACCTATTGTCCGCCAGGTGTTATCTTTAACTTTCCAACCAAATATCTGAACTAAGAGCTCAGGTTCTGGAGTCGGTATCAACTTACCTTGGGGGAGTTATTTGAACTTTATGTACCTCAATTTTCTATTATGTAAAATAGGAACAATATCTACACAAGGATGTTATGATATGGTTGAGAAAATTAAAACAGAAAACGCATACAATACATATAAAATGTACTATGCATCCACCCCAAACTCTGTCTTCAAGTTGTTTCCGCCTTTTGGGCCCAGAACCTACTTGATAAACCAGTATGTTATACTCCTATATTGTCCCTCTAATCTATGTATGAAACTTTTTGTACAGTGATCTGCTCTTCTTCAAGATTCAAGTTAATCATTTTATGGCCCAAGATAAACCATTTGGAGCCAAGGTTATCCCAAAATACATCTTATGGGTGAGGGGCCTGGTGCCATTCTAAGTTAACAGACTGCTGGTGACTATATAACATCCAGCTGAAGGCTAGCAGGGGGGTACTCTTTCTGCCCCCTTCTGATGCCTATGTCAGAAGCTTTTTCTATCTGCTTTATACTTTAATAAAACTTTATTACACAAAAGCTCTAAGTGATCAAGCCTCGTCTCTGGCCCCGGATTGAATTCTTCTCCTCCGGAGGCCAAGAATCCCGGCATTGTAATTCAACAACAACCTTTCATCTTGTATCTGGACTAAAAAATAATTGAGTGCTTAGGATTATTATTAATCTTAGGTGGTACCCTAAGATTACTGATACTACCTCTGTGCGAATGCTACCTGGGACTCAACATCGACAAGGACAGAAGGAAAATGGGAAAGTTTTCCACTGAAGGACTACTCATAGCAAAGGGAGGAGAAAAAATGGACATCACTAATAGGACAACCACCACAGGGAGTATTCATAATATCATCTGCCCATTTCCACTTTATCTCACAAATCCAGAGATATTACACCAATCCTAAATTTTAGGACTGACTGGAAATGAAAACTTCAGAAGTGCTGCTTGCATCTTTTGTGTAAACAAACTCCACCACTGTGTGAAGATTTTATCTCTCCTTAAAGGATCTATATTTAATAACAAATAGGCTGGGCAGAGGCAAAAATGTAATCTTTGGCTTACCATCTATTTTTCAATTTATAAGTAATAACTTGGCCAAGAGGAGCTAAGCCAAGTCCGAGGTCAGGGACAGCGGCTGGGAGGAGCTACCCCACATCCGAGGTAAGGAGCAGTGGCTGCACTTTGCTGGAGCAGCCGTGAAGAGATACCCCATGCCCAAGGTAAGAGAAACCCAAGTAAGATGGTAGGTGTTGCAAGAGGGCATCAGAGGGCAGACACACTGAAACCATACTCACAGAAAACTAGTCAATCTAATCACACTAGGACCACAGCCTTGTCTAACTCAATGAAACTAAGCCATACTGTGTGGGACCATTCAGGAAAGATGGGTCATGGTGCAGAGGTGACAGAATGTGGTCCACTGGAGAAAGGAATGGCAAACCCATTTCAGTATTCTTGCTTTGAGAATCCCATGAAGAGTATAAAAGGAAAAAAGATAGGACACTGAAAGATGAACTCCCCAGGTTGGTAGGCACCCAATATGCTACTGGAGATCAGTAGAGAAATAACTCCAGAAAGAAAAAAGGGATGGAGCCAAAGCAAAAACCACACCCAGCTGTGGATGGGACTGGTGATAGAATCAAGGTTTAGTGCTATAAAGATCATTATTGCACAGGAAGCTGGAATGTGAGGTCCATGAATCAAGGCAAATTGGAAGTGGTCAAATAGGAGATGACAAGAGTGAACATCAACATTCTAGGAATCAGTGAAGATGGACTGGAATGGATGAATTTAACTCAGATGACCATTATATTTACTACTGTGGGCAGGAATCCCTTAGAAGAAATGGGAGTAGCCATCATGGTCAACAAGAGAGTCCAAAATGCAGTACTTGGATGCACTCTCTGAAATGACAGAATGATCTGTTTGTTTTCAAGGCAAAGCATTCAGTATTCAAGTAATCCAAGTCTATGCTCCAACCAGTAATGCTGAAGAAGCCAAAGTTGAACAGTTCTATGAAGACCTACAAGACCTTTTAGAACTAACATCCAAAAAAGATGTCCTTTTCATTATAGGGGACTGGAATGCAAAAGTAGGAATCAAGAAACACCTGGAGTAACAGGCAAATTTGGCCATGGAGTACAGAATGAAGCAGGAAAAAGAGTTCTGCCAAGAGAACACACTGGTCATAGCAAACACCCTCTTCCAACAACACAAGAGGAGACTCTACATGTGGACATCACCAGATAGTCAACACCGAAATCAGATTATTTATATCCTTTGCAGCCAAAGATGGAGAAACTCTATAGAGTCAGCAAAAATAAGATCGAGAGCTGACTGTGGCTCAGATCATGAACTCTTTATTGCTAAATTCAGACTGAAATGGAAGAAAATGGAGAAAACCACTAGACCATTCAGGTATGACCTAAATCAAATTCCTTGAGAAATAGATTTAAGGGACTAGATCTGATAGACAGAGTGCCAGATGAACTATGGATGGAGGTTCATGACATTGTACAGGAGACAGGGATCAAGACCATCCCCAAGAAAAATAAATGCAAAAAAGCAAAATGGCTGCCTGAGAAGGGCTTACAAATAGCTGTGAAAAGAAGGGAAGCGAAAAGCCAAGGAGAAAAGGAAAGATATACCCATTTGAATGCAGAGTTCCAAAGAATAGCAAGGAGAGATAAGAAAGTCTTCCTCAGCGACCAATGCAAAGAAATAGAGGAAAAGAACAGAATGGAAAAGACTAGAGATCTCTTCAAGAAAATTAAGAGATACCAAGGGAACATTTCATGAAAGGATGGCTCAATTAAGGACAGAAATGATAGGGACATAACAGAAGCAGAAGATATTAAGAAGAGGTGGCAAGAATACACAGAAGAACTGTACAAAAAGATCTTCATGACCCAGATAATGACAATGGTGTGATCACTCACCTAGAGCCAGATATCCTAGAATGTGAAGTCAAGTGGGCCTTAGAAAGCATCACTACGAACAAAGCTAGTGGAGGTGATGGAATTCCAGTTGAGCCGTTTCAAATCCTGAAAGATGATGCTGTGAAAGTGCTGCACTCAATATGCTAGCAAATTTGGAAAGCTCAGCAGTGGCCACAGGACTAAAAAGGTCAGTTTTCATTCCAATCCCAAAGCAAGGCAATGCCAAAGAATGCTCAAACTACCGCACAATTGCACTCATCTCACACACTAGTAAAGTAATGCTCAAAATTCTCCAAACGAGGCTTCAGCAACACGTGAACCGTGAACTTACAGATGTTCAAGCCGGTTTCAGAAAAGGCAGAGGAACCACAGATCAAATTGCCAACATCCGATGGATCATGGAAAAAGCAAGAGAGTTCCAGAATAACATTTATTTCTGCTTTATGGACGATGCCAAAGTCTTTGACTCTGTTGATCACAATAAACTGTGGAAAATTCTGAAAGAGATGGGAATACCAGACCACCTGACCTGCCTCTTGAGAAATCTGTATGCAGGTCAGGAAGCAACAGTTAGAACTGGACATGGAACAACAGACTGGTTCCAAATAGGAAAAGGAGTATGTCAAGGCTGTATACTGTCACCCTACTTATTTTACTTATATGCAGAGTACATTATGAGAAACCCTGGGCTGGGTGAAGCATAAGCTGGAATCAAGATTGCTGGGAGAAATATCAATAACCTCAGATATGCAGATGACACCACCCTTAGGGCAGAAAGTGAAGACGAACTAAAGAGCCTCTTGATGAAAGTGAAAGAGAGGGAAAAAGTTGGCTTAAAGCTCAACATTCAGAAAACTAAAATTATGGCATCCAGTCTCATCACTTCACGGCAAATAGATGGGGAAACAGTGGAAACAGTGGCTGACTTCATTTTTCTGGGCTCCAAAATCACTGCAGCTGGTTATTACAGCATGAAATTAAAAGATGCTTACTCCTTGGAAGAAAAGTTATGACCAACCTAGACAGCATATTAAAAAGCAGAGACATTACTTTGCCAACAAAGGTCTGTCTAGTCAAAGCTATGGTTTTTCCAGTGGTCATGTATAGATGTGAGAGTTGAACTATAAAGAAAGCTGAGTGCCGAATAATTGATGCTTTTGAATTGTGGTGTTGGAGAAGACTCTTGAATGTCCCTTGGACTGCGGGCAATCCAACCAGTCCTTCCTAAAGGAGATCACTCCTGGGTGTTCATTGGAAGGACAGATGTTGAAGCTGAAACTCCAATAATTTGGCCACCTGAGGCAAAGAGCTGACTTGGAAAAGACCCTGATGCTGGGAAAGATTGAGGGCAGGAGGAGAAGGGGACGACAGTGGATGAGATCATTGGATGGCATCACCGACTCAATGGACATGGGTTTGGGTTGATTGCAGGAGTTGGTGATGGACAGGGAGGCCTGGCGTGCTACAGTTCATGGGGTGGAAAAGAGTCGGACACGACTGAGCAACTGAACTGAACTGAACACTTGGAAATTCTCAAAAGAGCTTTGTAGCTACTCTAGGAAAAGTGGAATATGAGAAAATTTGTGTGGCTATAATATTCCCATAAGTCAGGAAGTAAAAAAGAGAAAGTAAAACCTAGTCAAAAGTAAGAAGAGGTATTATGAAAACGGTCCAAGAAAAGAAAAGTCACCAGGAGGGAAGGAGAACTAGAGCAAAAGCTTTCTGGGAAGAAGCACAGCCTCTGTAGGTGATAATGAGACAGGGGATATGTCCATTTGAACTTCACTGAATTTTCTGCCAATGGCTTCCTGCTCATTTTGCTATTGCATTGCTCATCTTTTTCTCTTTATTTTAAAATATTTATTTATTTGGCAGCATGTGGGATCTAGTTCTGTGACCAGGGATGTAACCCGTACCCACTGCATTGAAGGCATGGAGTCTTAGCTCCTCGGGCACCAAGGAAGTTCCTTTCTAATTTATGGGGGTTCTTTGTAAAATGAGAAATTAGCCCTTAGACACATACAGTAGTCTAGCAGATAATTCCCTGTTTGTAGTATGTGTTTTGAATTAGTTCCTGGTGAAGTTTTTTGGGGGAAGGGGTATATTTTTGTCTATTTTTTTTAACTTTAAACTCTTTTCATTTTTTACTGAATCAAATATATCAATTCTTCTTTTACAGTTTCTAGATTTAATGTCTAAACCTAGGAGCAACCAGCCTAATATAAAAAACTTAAGAATCCTGCTGTTCCTCTCTTGATGTGGAGTAGGAGATCACTTCAGCTCCTGCTAAGCAAAAAGAGAATTTTCCACCCAAAAGGGCTAGGCAGGAGAGCAGATGTGCATGCACATCTCAAATAGAAGCACATCTTAAATCAGAACAGTGCATTTAGTCTTCCACTAACATGTTACATACCAATTAGGTATTACAATACTATATGTCCTCTACTACAAGTACAGTATAAGTTATATATACATATATATGTCTATATGGACTTCCCTTGTGGCTCAGCTGGTAAAGAATCCACCTGTAATGCAGGAGACCTGGGTTTGATCCTGGGGTTGTGAAGATCCTCTGGAGAAGGGAAAGGCTATCCACTTCAGTATTCTGGCCTGGAGAATTCCATGGACTCTATAGTCCATGGGGTCGCAACGAGTCAGACACGACCGAGCGATTTTCACTTCACTTCTTATGTCTATATATATATATATATATATATTTTTTTTTTAGTATGTGGGCCTTAAACCTATATTCTTTCTATAAGAAAACAAAAATGTGACAAAGGAGGGACTCCCTCTGTTATTAAACATGTCTCATGATATAAAAATATTAATGCAGAAGCTTTTAAAAATGTTTTATAATGCAAAAGTTAAATCATATGCAAAAGTAGAAAAAAATAACAGCATAATGACAAGTACCCATCACTCAGATTCAACATTTATAGTATAGGCCAGTATCATCAGAAAATAAAATTTCCATTTCTTCTGACTTGTTGATTTTTATAAACATAATTGATTCATTGGGTCACAGTCCTCAAGTAAACCTATAAATGGCATTGTTTTTGATAGATAAAATGAAAGATTAAAGAAAAATTATTTGAAAACAACCAAAACCAGTCTGTTTTAAAGAAGCAAATGAAAATGTGTTCTAAGACATAAATTTGAGTCAATTTACCTGGTGTCAGTTAAGAGAATTAGAAAATTTCAGCTCAAATTAAATTAATGAATAGATTTCGTTCTTTCCTGATTTATAGATTATCACAGTTCAATTATTTTACAGATTATCAATGATCACCTATTTTCCATCAGTCCTAAACCAACACGTCTAATTGAAACTCCAACATTTCCAAATCAGTACTTACCATGTTTGATAATTTTACCTGTCATCTCTCACTCAGAAACATGGCACTTCCTTCCTTTGAATCACTCAAATCCTCCTAATGTATTCAGTTTATTGATTTCTTTCTTTCTTTTTTTTTTAAGTTTCCCAACCAGGGACAGAACCTGTGCCCTCTGCAGTGGAAGTGACCAGCCCTAACCACTGGACTGCTAGAGAATTCCCTAGCAGAAAAATTAAAAATTGATTTTTCTCATTGCTTCATTCTCCCCCAAAAGAGATGATCAACTCTTTTACTTTCAGCCCTTACCTCCATTGACTCACAATGAATCAACCCTTGAAAAACCCAATACTTGATAATCCTAACCAGCCATTCTTCCCGCTCTTGTTTCCAGAGATAAGAGAACTAATGGAGGGAGGAGCAAAACTGACATACTAGAAGTTTTAAGAGTACCCCAATTTATTCATGGCCACTTACAACTTTCTACTTATGCCTCAATTCCTAGGCATAATTTCTAATGAGAACTTCTTTAAAATACAACATAATATTCTCACAAAATCACACTTTGATGCTTTACAACCTCTCCTCTTAATTACTGGCAAGTTCAATAGTTACTACTGACGAGATCAACTGTTATTTTGCCAAAATTGAGAATGAGGCCTCAATTTTCACTTCTCTCTCCATTTTAATTAGTATAACCTTGTCTTTGTGTCTTCTTTCCATTACTTCAGGGTAAAAAAAAAAAAAAAAGATTGTTGTTCTTTTCCTCTGAAGAGAATTTTACCACCTCTGAGGATTCCAGGCTATCCTAACTTTGTAATGCCCTATTCTCATACCTGTCCTTTTTGGCAACAATCTTTCCTACTTCACTAGTTCCTTAACACTGTTGCTTTTGATAAGAAGTCACTTAAAAAAAAATATTAAGATTCTTTCTCCAGACTACTGTTATGGCATTGTCCCATTTCTAGTTCTCATGTACATATCAAATTGGGCCTATACTGGTTTCTTTTATACTCTTTCATCTTTACTGCTTAGCATTCCCTTCTCCCCACCAACTTTATTTATTTATATTTATATATTTGTCTGTGCTGGGTCTTCACTGAAGCATGGAGGACCTTTTAGTTGCAGCATGCAGGATGTTTAGTTGCAACATTCAAACTCTTAGTTGCAGCATGTGGGATCTAATTCCCTGACCGGCAATGGAACTCAGGCTCCTCTGCACCAGAAGTGCAGAGTCTTAAGACACTGGACAACCAGGGAAGTCCCTTCCCAAATAGTTGAAAACTACTGTTCACCATTTTCTATGGAGAATTAATTTATTTTCATAGATACCATACTTAAATCTATGTAATAATTGTCCAACTCAATTTTTCCCATAATTTTGACCTCTTTTCTGAGGCCCATTCTATTCTTCTGAAGGTATCAGTTCAGTCCAGTTCAGTCGCTCAGACGTGTTCGACTCTTTGTGACCCCATGAATTGCAGCACGCCAGACCTCCCTGTCCATCACCAACTCCCGGAGTTCACTCAGACTCACGTCCATTGAATCTGTGATGCCATCCAGCCATATCATCCTCAGTCATCCCCTTCTCCTCCTGCCCCCAATCCCTCCCAGCATCAGGGTCTTTTCCAATGAGTCAACTCTTCACATGAGGTGCCCAAAGTACTGGAGTTTCAGCTTCAGCATCATTCCTTCCAAAGAAATCCCAGGGTTGATCTCCTTCAGAATGGAGTGGTTGGCTCTCCTTGCAGTCCAAGGGACTCTCAAGAGTCTTCTCCAACACCACAGTTCAAAAGCATCAATTCTTCGGCGCTCAGCCTTCTTCACAGTCCAACTCTCACATCCATACATGACCACAGGAAAAACCATAGCCTTGACTAGACGGACCTTAGTTGGAAAAGTAATATCTCTGCTTTTGAATATACTATCTAGGTTGGTCATAACTTTTCTTCCAAGGGTAAGCGCCTTTTAATTTCATGGCTGCAGTCACCATCTGCAGTGATTTTGGAGCCCCCAAAAAAATAAAGTCTGACACTGTTTCTACTGTTTCCCCATCTATTTCCCATGAAGTGATGGGACCAGATGCCATGATCT
>SJXQ01005118.1:0-34752 GCA_006408695.1 Aepyceros melampus | reverse complement strand
TTGGTGTTTTTCTTTCTGGCTTACTTCACTCTGTATAGTAGGCTCCAGTTTCATCCACCTCATTAGAACTGATTCAAATGTATTATTTTTAATGGTTGAATAATACTTCATTGTGTATATGTACCACACCTTTCTGGTCCATTTGTCTGCTGATGGGCATCTAGGTTGTTTCCATGTCCTGGCTATCATAATCAGTGTTGCGATGAACATTGGGGTACGCATGTCTCTTTCAATTCTGTTTTCCTCAGTGTGTATGACCAGCAGTGGGATTGCTGCATTGTATGGCAGTTCTATTTCCAGTTTTATAAGGAATCTCCACACTTTTCTCCATCGTGGCTGTACCAGTTTGGATTCCCACCAACAGTGTAAGAGGGTTCCCTTTTCTCCACACCCTCTTCAGCATTTATTGCTTGTAGACTTTTGGATCGCAGCCATTCTGACTGGCATGAAATGGTACCTCACTGTGGTTTGATTTGCATTTCTCTGATAATGAGTGATGTTGGGCATCTTGTCATGTGTTTGTTAGCCATCTGTATGTCTTCTTTGGAGAAATAGTCTTTTGGCCCATTTTTGGTTTGGGTCATTTATTTTTCTGGAATTGAGCTATAGGAGTTGTTTGTATATTTTTGAGATTAATTCTTTGTCAGTTGCTTCATTTGCTATTATTTTCTGCCATTCTGAAAGCTGTCTTTTCACCTTGCTATAGTTTCCTTTGTTGTGCAGAAGCTTTTAATTTTAATTAGGTACTATTTGTTTATTTTTGCTTTTATTTCCAATATTCTGGGAGGTGGGTCATAGAGGATCCTGTTGTGGTTTTATGTCAGAGAGTGTTTTGCCTGTGGTCTCTTCTAGGAGTTTTATAGTTTCTGGTCTTACATTTAGATATTTAATCCATTTTGAGTTTATTTTTGTGTGTGGTGTTAGAAAGTGTTCTAATTTCATTCTTTTACAAGTGATTGACCAGTTTTCCCAGCACCACTTGTTAAAGAGATTGTCTTTTCTCTATTGTATAGTCTTGCTTCCTTTGTCAAAGATAATGTGTCCACAGGTGCATGGATTGAATTCCACTCCACATGAAAACTGAATTTTCACCACCTGTAGACTGCGTGAAAATCATTCCTTCATTTAGGACTTCCCCCTCCCACGATCTGCCATCTTGTTAACATTGCGAGAAGATAAATTTAAAGCACTTTTGATGGGGAAAACTTATCATCATAAAATAGTTTAATTTCCCTGATTATAAAATATTTTCCCCTCCTCCCAAGGAAAGGATCGATTAATGGCATGCTGTGATTAATTAATTGGTTCTGGAAATTGTTATACCATGTTAGTTACTTTCATATTGCTATTCCCAAGAGTGGCAAATAAATAAGACAGTGACTGCACTTCTATATGTCCAACCATTTCCTGCCAAGACATTTTGCTGAGATGTGATTTCTGTGCAATTTCCCACAGTGTACTTTTCCACCGACTTTGTTCAAGCTTTGTTAGTTTAATGCTTAGAAATGACTCTTGTACTAGCAAGAAATCTTTTCCTCTCATTATTTTTCTGTGATATTATAGACAACTGTGTCCCTTGGGGGCATGAAAATTGATCTCAGCAGGGTTATTTACAGTGACATGGTGACACCATTGCCAATGGGGGGTTGCCAAAGGGGAGGCTTCTTCAATGTCAATTTTAACCCAGCCGCGGTTTCTGCAGTTGTAAATAATTCTGTCTGCTCATTTCTAGTCAGGTAACCGCTGTCAAATTAAAGAGGTGTTGAGAACTCATACATAGCACAGTTTTGCTTTTTCATTATTACATACGCAATTTGATTGGTATGATATATTTTCTTGCATGAATGAATGTCAATTAAAAGAGATGGACATTTATAGGTAATTTATTCAAACTAGAGAGGCTTTCATTTTTGTGTGTGTGTCAACCATCTGAATTCATATTGCGATGATATAAGAATGTCATTTAAGTAACAGTATTTTAAATGTAATGAAATTATTTTCTTAAAATGTTGAAACATAGCTTTCATTGATATCATATGCCCATTAATTGAATTGTGTAAATATAATAATTTTGCATTGTTTAAATATAATGTTACTAAAATTGTCAACATTTTCACTTAACATTGTTTAATTCAAACTTCATAGTAATCTAAGAATTATATATATATATAGTTATATAAGATAACTGATTCTCAGAGGTAGAAGTAATTTTCCCAAATTCACATATTTATTAAGTTTATTGTCTAAATTATCTGACACAGAATGTAACATACTTTTCTCTATACCATGTTAGTTCTTCATATTCAAAAAGCATCAAATGATGCTGAGGGAAGGCCAATGGTCTTTGTCTGCATTTTAACAACCAAAGTGACTATCACTTTTGTTTTCAGACATCTTGAGATCAATGAAGTGCTCTAATTTTCAGCACTACAGATATTCACACCCATGAAGTGAGTCATATGACTCCCGCATCTCCTTTTTTCCATTTTTAACTGTTATTGCTGAAGTTAGAGTCAGAGCTCAAATTCTCAGTACCTGACAGTATGTTTAATCCACTCCAGTTTTTTTTTTTTAATATATAATCTTCTTCAGGTGCAGTTCTCAAATTTATAAACATATTTAAGGTATAATCTGGTTATTTTTCAAAAAATATTGATTTTTTTATTATTCTACTATATTTTATTTTATTTTTTATTTTAATTAATTTTTATTTTTTAGTTTGTTTTTCTTTACAATACTGTATTCTTTTGCTATACATTGACATGAATCAGCCACAAGTGTACATTTGTTTTAAAGAATACTTCTATGAGACTTCCCTGATCATCCAATGATCTACCTTTCAATGTAGGGGACGAGGGTTTGATCTCTGGTCGGAGAAAGTGAAAGTGAAAGTGAAGTTGCTCAGTCGTGTCCGACTCTTAGCGACCCCATGGACTGCAGTCCACCAGGCTCCTCCATCCATAGGATTTTAGAACCAAGATCCTAAATGCTGTGGGACAGCTAAGCCTGCACGCCATGTGCAATTAGAGAACACATGCTAGGGTGAAGACACAGAGAAGCCAAAATAAATAAATAGTACTTCTATGAGATTCAGTCAAACCATGTAAATCTTCTTTTCTTATATATATATTTTATAGGTCAAAATGCATATCTTTTACCTGCAAAATGGCAACAATATTTGCTCGTAAACACTAGGGATATGAAATTAGTATCATAATTCTCTATAAATAAGCTTAAAATTTAGGACCTTTGAGTCAGCATGTCCAGATTCTAGCAAAAAAGTATTATACAAATGCAAAATATTTAAACTACTAATTAAAATATACATATTTAATTGGTTTGTCAGTTTATTAAGCAATGTTTGCTAGGTGATAAACTAATTTTTCACTTACAAATAAGAAATGAATTGTATCCTAGAGATCCATATATCCTCACCATTAACCTGGGTTAATGACACACATAAACACAAACATCACCCAAAATGTACCTGTGTGACTATTTCTCACTTTGTGTGATAGACCTTGAGTACAAATATCACATTATAGTAATAAGAAGTATTTTTCTCTTAATAGGTTTTAATTGCTTTGCTTATCTTCATTTTAATGGGGAAATGATATTTTGTCATATTTTTAGATGCTAAAATGTTAAAAAAAATTAAGCTGGAGTAAAATACAAGCAGTGGCAGTGTTAAGATCCATTTGATTCTTTGAATTTTGTATTAAATATGTGTTGATACTATGGGAAATTAAATTTAATTACATACCCAATTAAATGAAAGATTGAATCAGTGTCAACTTGGATCCATTTAACTTCTTTTAAATCTGCTAGCTATAATCAGCTAGACCAAAAAAAAGTAAAACAAAACAAAACAAAACAAAACAAAAAACAAACTTAAACTATTATAAAAAAGGAATTGCAGATGAAATGATAGAAAACTCTTTTAGAGGATTCCATATGGGAAAATTCTAAGGATAATTGGAATATTAATTTACAGTTAACATAACAAAACCTAGCTCACATTTAACTATGAAAATGAAATGTGTTGGTATAAATTAAGGTGCTTTGATTTGAATGTGCTGTTACTAAGAGAATAAGCTATTAGTAAACTAATATCTTGCTTCTATCAATTGACAATATGTTGCAAATAAATCTGGTTCATAGGTGCTTTGGATCTACTAGTGCAGGGTAAGACGTTGTCCTTGCACTAAAGGATGTTTAATAAGCCTAAATATAGATAAAGTTAATTACAATTTAATGAATAGACTTAAGGAAGAATATCGTTATTACATATCTTCCTGACCTTTAAAATAGAAACTGGAGTCTAATGGATTTTGCTAATACTTTAGTTGCTAGAGTGTTCTTGTAGGTTCTGATTAAAGTTTAAAGAGCTAATATTTTGTCACCAAAGAAATAAAAAGTGGTTACCATATATAAAGAAAAAAAAGAATGTAAACAAAATTAAATGTTTATCAAGCCATGTATTGTGGATTATAATTGATATTATTTCTATAGACTAATATATTTATTTTCCAACTCTTCTTTCTAGGTATGGATATTAACTATCATATGTGTATTTATGCATTTTCCATGCAACAGAAGTTATGATTCTTATATAGTGATGAATGGCATTACTTTTATTATTTAAAAACCTTACATGGTGAGGAAAAAAAATGCATCTATAAATGATGGGTCATAGCCCAAGTACAAGTAATAAATAAATATATAAAATGTGTTCTATAAAGTATATTTTAAAATCAAATCCATACACATCTGTAGGGCCACAGAGATCCATTTAGAGGAAATCATTTCTTTCACAATCTTATTCAAACACTGTATTCAAATACCTTTGAAAATAAAATCATGCTTGTTTTCACAATTTAACAGGAAAAATCAATGCAAAATTTTTTAAGTGATGGTTTCCAGAATAATGATTGGCATTCAAAATGTGACAAAGATATCTGTGAGGTGTTTTTTAATCTAATGAAATTTCCACAGCCTGAATATGATATTAATTAGTTGCTTAATGAGTTCATAAATCATATAGCACCAAAGCAATTCTTTCTCCTTCAGTTCACAATTGAAGGCAGAATTTTCATGGGATGTAAGCAAAATGGAAAGCAAATTTAGATAAGCACCTCTAAATGAACTTCCTATATGCCTGAGGCCAAAAGATGGCTAGTGTATTCATCACAAAGTTACTATGTGATTTTTAACCAATCCAAAAATATTGCTTCTGATTTATCTCATTTATCAAATAGGGATAATAGTAAAGCCTCTCACATTTAAACTCCTGTCATTGTCCTGTAAATGCCATAAAAATATATGACTAAGGTTTTTTTAAAAAATATAAGATGAAAATAAAGGCACAGAGTTAATTTAAATAAATGTATTTTTACCTATTACAGAAGCTGGTAGTCTATACCAAGAAAGCATTCATTTCCTAAAAGGAAAAGATATTTATGCCAAAATCACAAAAAGTAAAGGAGCAACATTAAAGAAAAGTTTGAAAATGAATTACAACATTTTGTAAGCATACTTAAAAATCTTGGGTCCTTTTATTTCCCTGACTCTAGTTACCATTTTACTGATCATTTAAATAAAATTTTACTGAAGTTAATTCATTATTCCTCAAAATTCAAAGCTATGTTTTACTGAAGGAGATAACACAAGTTAATTGTATAGCCTTCTGCCTACCACATGTTAATAACTCAATACAAGTTAGATAAAAACTATATTTATAGTAGTCACAGTAGTATAATGTTCTCATTTTCTTTTTTTTTCTTCCATTTAAAGACATGCATACAACCTTTCAAAGATTCCTTTTTAAAAGACTCATATCAGAACACATCTTCTAATTATCCTATTTGTTTCTAAGAAACCACTTGCATCTAATTGTATTTAACTGGTTCTTCAAAAGTGATTGGAACATTGAAACACCCTGATAAAAAGTAACTTCTGCTGCGCACAAAATGTTTCCTAAAGTTCTGCCTGATATCTTAACTACGAGTCAGTGCATACATCATTGCCTTGATGTTTAAGGCAAATTGATCTAAGTAATATCAATTAGTTGCTATTTGAAGGGGGAAACAGGCCTAGGATGTGGGAGTAAAACTTACATTTAAGCATTTGAATTAAATAGAACAACCCATCAGGTTGTTTTGCTGCAAACACTCTGCTGTACCCTTCCTGCACTATCTATAGCTTATATAGATATATCTTATATCTGTCTGTACCTTCCTGCATTATCTATAGCTGAATACATTGCCTGACAATTTGACTGGCTTGATAAACATCAAGTGGTAATTTTTACTGGCTTTTTAAAAAATGTAGTTTTTACACTTATTTGAAGTTTTAACATATATATGGAGAGATTATTTAGTAAGAGGTCATAGAGGAAAAGATGTCAAATTCAAGATAAGATGTTGGAAATAGAGTATGAGCAAGACTATAGAGGTTATCAAAAAACATTTTAAAGATGAAACCGAAAAGGCTGAAAACATTGGAATTATTATGGCCGCATAAAGGAAAATCAACTATAAGAAAAGGAGTCATTGTCATGAGGGAACAATTCTAGAATAAGCTATGTAAAAATAGCACATACCCTGTCTTCTTAAATACGCAAGTGGACAGTTGATAGGCTAGATGCTTTTTAACTCTAACAATCTAGTAAACATTGGTCAGATGGACTAATGATATTATCACTGTGAGAATGCTATAAGAAGTGTGGAAAACTAAGGAACTGGGAGTAACAGAACAATTGAACAAAATGCTGTAAGTTAAATTATTAACTGTTAAATTATATAATCAGAAGAAAAGTGGAGCTCGAAAGCTCAATTTCTCACGTTGAATTTTAAAGTGGTAGGAAAATATATTTATTAAAAACTTAACCCTCCAAGATTCTTTCCAAATATTTTCAATATTTAAAAAATTTATTTATCTATTAACTGAAGGATAACTGCTTTATAGGATTTTGTTGTTTTATGTCAAACCTCGACATGAATTAGCCATAGGTTTACATATATCTCCTCCCTCTTGTATATATTCTTTACACATACACACAGAGTTTACAGAGTAAGTTTTTTTTTTTTTTTTTCCTGTTTACAAGGGAGAAGTTGAGATGAATAAAGAGTAGAAACGGCTAATGATCATGCAGTTGAGAGGTGCTAGATTTTGAATTTAGATCTTGGACATCTGAATTCTATATTAGATCCAGGACATTTGAATTCTAAAATTCATTTTATTCTCTTTGGACTACTCCATACTGTAGGTAATGAACTTAAGATACCTAAGACAATATTTGGGCTTCCCTTGTGGCTCAGACCGTAAAGCGTCTGCCTACAATGCAGGAGACCCAGGTTCGATCCCTGGGTCGGGAAGTTCCCCTGGATAAGGAAATGGCAACCCACTCCAGTACTCTTGCCTGGAAAATCCCACGGATGGAGGGGCCCGGTAGGCTACAGTCCATGGGTCACAAAGAGTCGGACACGACTGATCGACTTCACTTCAAGACAATATTTAACTTTGGATGGTGGCCCTCATCATATTCATATGCAAAAATGTATGCCAGAGAGCATAGTTTTCAAATCTAGAATGATTTTTCAGTTATACCAGATTCAAATATCATTTACATTACAGAGATTCTAAATTTATGCTTTCAAATGTACTTTATGGCTAACTAGGGAAACAAAACAAAACAGTAGAGAATCTAGAGCCAAAGTTTCCACAAATTTATTGACTAAGAAGATATGTTGAAATCCTAATCTTGATAAGAGGACTTACCAGTCAAGGTTGAATCAGGCAGGTAGAAACACTAGATGAAGGGTGTGTATATGTGTGCTTGTGGGTGATGTGCACAATATGTGTGTTCAGTTCAGTTCAATCAGTTCAGTCGCTTAGTCGTGTCCGACTCTTTGTGACCCCATGAATCGCAGCACGCCAGGCCTCCCTGTCCATCACCAACTCCCAGAGTTCACTCAGACTCACATCCATGGAGTCAGTAATGCTACATATGTATAAATATGTCAGATTTGTTATATAGTTTTTTTCCAGCACAGTTATAGGACTGAAAATGACTTTTATGTGGCTATTGTTTCCGTGCAGGGCAGGCAGTTCATAAGGAAACAAGGACATATGCTTGGAGCAAAATTGGCAACCTGTAAGCGAGGAACACCCCCCAAAAGGGATTAAACTTGAATCAAGCTCTCACTGCCCCAAGCAGGGGGAGTCTCCTCCAGCACAATATGTCTCCCTTTCTCATCAAGCTGGACCAAGATTCAAGAAATTGAAGTGGGAGATTCTTGAGAAGAGGGAGGAGCTGTGGTCCCCGCTGCCCACAACAACCAAATGAACCAGCAGGTAAATGATGACACTGTGTGTGAGTTGTAACAGCCCCTCAGACCCTGTGCACACTTTCTGGTCCCAACAGAAGACAATTGCTGCTTCACTTGTGCCTCAAAATTCTGCTACAACATGTCTCTTGTCAACGGTTGCCACAATAACCTGGGGCCATGAAAGAAGAGAATTCTAGGAGATTCCTGAACTGACACAAAGGAAATTCACCTCAAAAGAGATTTTAAAGATTGCATAAATCCAACATTAAATGTTTTCATAAACACTCAACTACGATAAGTTCAATGGCCTTCATTTCTACTTTGTTTATTTTTTAATAATGAAATTAACTTATGTCCATCATCACCCCAAATTGCTTCTCCCATGACATCACAAACCACAACAGGCTCACTTAATTTCTCCCTGTGTGTGCTAAGTCGCTTCAGTTGTGTCTGACACTTTGTGACAGTTCATGTCTCTTGTCAATGGTTGCCACAATAACCTGGGGCCATGAAAGAAGAGAATTCTAGGAGATTCCTGAACTGACACAAAGGAAATTCACCTCAAAAGAGATTTTAAAGATTGCATAAATCCAACATTAAATGTTTTCATAAACACTCAACTACGATAAGTTCAATGGCCTTCATTTCTACTTTGTTTATTCTTTAATAATGAAATTAACATGTCCATCATCATCCCAAATTGCTTCTCCCATGACATCATGAACCACAACAGGCTCTCTTAATTTCTCCCTGTGTGTGCTAAGTCGCTTCAGTTGTGTCTGACACTTTGTGACACTATGGACGGTAGCCCACTAGGTTCCTCTGTCCTTGGGAATTCTCCAGGCAAGAATGCTGAATGGGTTGCCATTTCCTACTCCAGGGAATCTTCCCGACCTGGAGATGGAACCCACATCTCTTACCTTTCCTGGATTGGCAGGCAGGTTCTTTACCTCTAGTGTCACCTTCTTTCTCCCTACTCATGTAGTACTTATATCTCCATTGCATCTATTACCTCATTTTTATCAAATATACTTAGTTTTTCAGAGTGTCTTTTGGAAATATTCTGTTTATATTATCACTAAATCTCAGATTTAAAATATAGTAATGAAGGTCAGAGGAGGATGACGCATACTTGTGCATATGTATGCAAAGATGTATGTACTAGGGGTGCTGTGACACGTGTGTGCTTGAGAGTTAGAGTGAGAAAATTTTAAGATGATTTCAGCTACTGTCAGCCAAGATGTTATACTCAAGAGGGCATGTAAGTTATGTTACAGTAAGCACACTTTGGGGTTGTTGTTTGCATGATTAAAGAAAGAAAGTTAGTTACTAAATGTCTAATCAAACTTTCATTAACATAATTTCTTGTTGAAGAAATAAAAATATTTTTCTTCAATCTTCACATCTTAACTAGACCAGCTTGCCTAGAATAGTTCCCTAACCCATAAACTGAAAAAGATGGAAAAGAGCAAGAATAGTGGAGGGGAGAAAATAAAAAGTAACAGTTGTGTACAAGGAATTTTGAGATTTAAAAATTTTAGAGAGAATTTAATCCACTTAGAGTGATTAATTAAAATTAATATTATTTGAAAAGTAGTTTGTTGTTCTTTCCACCCTAGAGGACGTCCTCTTCCAAAATTAAATACTATAATGTTACAGAGCCAAGACTGAATCTGCTCACCAATGCAGTGAAACCAGGCTGTGGTGAAGGAAAGTGCAGTATATACTTTAAGGCACCATACAAAGAGTCTTGGACAGTTAGTACTCAAACTGAACTCCTCAATGAGTTTTAGCAAAGCATTTTTAAAGCCAAGATACAGGAGGGAAGTCCTAGAGCATGGGATCAGATTGTGCACAATTCTTACTGGTTGATAATGAGGTACCAGGGTGGTGTCACAAAGGCTAACCTTATGAATCCCAAGGCATCAATAGGTCTGGGGACTAGACGGTCAAGGTCATGGAGCAGTTAATTCCTTTCATTTGGTGAGAGTTTTAGCACCTGTAAGACAAATCAGGGAATGTACATCAGATTTCTAATATCTGGGTACTTCAGAGAGGAGCTATAGCAGAGGATATGGGGAGGAGTCTGTCCCAGGAAGGACCCATAGGATCCTGCTCAGTTACAATAACAGTAAATGTTAGTGGTGAAGCTGCCACTATATGGAACACTATGAGTTCAGAAAGACCATTGAGGTTGCTCTTGATATGGAAATTCCTGGAGAAAAAAGTAAAGCAAACAAAAATATCCAATACAAGGAAAGTTAATTTGTGTTTGAAACTAACCAGTGCTCTGGGAAATCATGTTGTTCTCTTAGCTTTCTTTAGAGTCTGTTATATTTACGACTTTTCTCAAAATGGTGTTTATGGTTCTGAAAATAAATGAAAGGTGTTGACATCTGGCACTTCTCTAACCATGCCTGCTGTCGAATCAGAGCAGTTATAATAAATGACTTGGAAGGGCTTGTCAGGTTTATTTAAACTTGCTAGTTTCAACAACACATCAAATTTTGAGACTGTCACTACCATTTCACAAATTTGAAATATAATTGTTTAAATATTTTAAAAGCTGAATTTTTGTAAGTTATAATGTGAAGCTTGCTACATGTAAGCAGAAATGATTCTTGCAATTACTTGTGACAAATGACAAGGGAGCATTTAGAGGAAAAAACTGATTCCCTGAAGTTAAAATGACTTTGCTAATAATAAGACATGAAATGTGATATTTTATCTCTGGATAAATTCAGTCTCAGGCTACAAGTTTAAGAAAAGGTGATAGTTAAATTTTCATAATATATTTTTAACAAAGTAAAAAGTATGGACTGAAGCATCATTAAGTTTGGTGCAAACAGAACTACATGGATAATTTACACAAACATTATTGATTATTATTTTAATGCCATCCTAGAGAAGAAGCTTTTACTGGAATGCAGCAGAACCAAATAAGCAAAGTCGATCAATATTTATCCAATAACGTTGATAAAGATGTACAAGAAGATAATTAAACTTGGGAATAAATAACACTCAGCAATAAAGTTGATACATTAGTTGAAATAAATAATGTTTACAATACGGCAAATGGGATGGGTTAAAAGAATAAAGTGAAATATCACAGTGGTTACTGTAAATCCTGCAATTAGCACTGAAAAAGAGATCCTGGATTATGTGTGAGCTAGATCCTAAAAGTAAAGAAGAAGCAAAGTATATAGAAGGATAGGGCTAAATATTAATCTAAAATTACAAGCAAAGATTTAGTCTGGACACATATAAGAATGAAAATCAGCAACAATGAGATAACCACAGACAAAACCAACAAGTAGATCAGATTTGACAGAAAGAATTAAAAGTGGGTTAAAATACAGTTCAACTCATCTGATGTGTCCAATTTCCATATTTAATCTGTTTATATATTTTGCAGCTGATGGTATTAATACAAAGTAATGTATTTCAATATCTGGAACAAGTATCAGAAATTGAAGCATATTTTATTGAAGCTTTCACATTACACATAAATGATAGTGGGCTAACTGAATATGGCTTGATTCCTGAGACTACAAGCAATGTTTCCATTATCAGCACTTTCACACAGTCACAAATTGTTGAGTTTCTATTGTCACACACAATGAATGATTTGAACAGGCAGTATGGTATATGGATATTATTCTTCAATGGAGGTTTGTATACCTGTTAAGCAGCATCATAGACTGCTACCAGAATGCTGAGTTCAAGGACAAATGTATGGAATTACTCTGTGCTCAGATATTTACTCAAAGAGTATAGAAATAATATGAAATTAAATATTACTCAAATAATCTGGAAGAATTAAGCAAAATAAATTATTCTCTAAGTCTCAAACAAAATATTTTGTATGACGATTTCTTCAATATTTAAGATAAAGCACATTTAACTTTAAAACACAATGACAACAACTACAGCAAAACTCACAGCTGTGATCCCAAAGCAATTGCAAAAAAGGGAAAATGAGAGTGAAAAGGAAAAGGAAGACATTGTAATTAGTCTCTTTCGCCACTTGAGGTACTCCAGCAGAAATATTTTAAAATTTCTTCCTGGCCTTCTGTAAAATTTGCCCACTTGTTATAAAATAAAAATATAATTGCTGAAGAGTATCATCTTTAAAGTTATCAACAAAATGAAATTCAAACACATAACTCATATAAAAAAATATTCTGCCAGTGTATTTGTTAAACTACTTTTCAACTTTGAGTAAGTCTATTAAATGCCGTCTATGATTTTTTTAAGGCAGAGCTAGAATGTGTTCACTTACCAACTTCACAGTGTCATATATGCATCCATGTGTACCTGCATATATGTGTTGTAGTTGTTGTTGTTGTGTTAGTTTCTCAGCTGTGTCCAACTCTTTGTGACCCCATGGACTATAGCCTACCAGGCTCCTCTGTCCATGGAATTCTCCTCTGTTCATGCTGGAGAGGGTATCCATTCCCTTCTCCAATTGTCTCCCACATTGCAGGCAGATTCTTTACCTTCTGAGCTATTAGAGAAGCCCATTTGCTGGATTGTAATCAATTGCAGTGTCTTTTGTATTTGTCTCTTCCAGGACCTCCCCTCAACCCTCACATGACAAAGCCAATGCAATGCATTCAAGCTTAATAACTTATTTGGGGATGAATGAATACAAATTTACTAGTGTATATTCAAAGCATAGCTTTCCTCAAACTCTCCTTGCCATATATACAGTATCCTTATAACTACACCTTTTCCAGACAATATTGGTATCCCAATTGGGAATACCAGACCACCTAACCTGCCTCTTGAGAAATCTGTATGCAGGTCAGGAAGCAAAAGTTAGAACTGGACATGGAACAACAGACTGGTTCCAAATAGGAAAAGGAGTACATCAAGGCTGTATATTGTCACCCTGCTTATTTAACTTATATGCAGAGTACATCATGAGAAACGCTGGATTGGAATTGGGATTTCTTTGGAAGGAATGATGCTAAAACTGAAGCTCCAGTACTTTGGCCACCTCCTGCGAAGAGTTGACTCGCTGGAAAAGACCCTGATGCTGGGAGGGATTGGGGGCAGGAGGAGAAGGGGACGACCGAGGATGAGATGGCTGGATGGCATCACTGACTCGATGGACGTGAGTCTGAGTGAACTCTGGGAGTTGGTGATGGACAGGGAGGCCTGGCGTGCTGCAATTCATGGGGTCGCAAAGAGTTGGACATGACTGAGCGACTGAACTGAACGGAACAGAATTATTTCCAGGAAATAAAAGCCATGATGCCAGTTTAGAAGGTGAATTGAAAGTGTTTGATTTCTGCCAAGTTGTTATAAATTGTGTAATATTGGCAGGCTTCAAGAAAGAATAGTTGCCCTTTCATTTGATTCAAATAGGATAAATAAATTCTATCAATAAAGCATTTTATTAACTCTGCTTACAGTGTATATAATAGTCATTTGTTTTGTCTATAAATTATTCACTTTTATTGGCTATGTCATTTTAAGTAAAGCATAAAATGCAGCTACATAACAACCTAAAAGGAGAATGGAAAGGATTTTATTGACAATATAAAAAAAAAAAATTGGACAAGATGATAATGTGACTGCTAAAAAATTTTGGTCAGCACAGCAAAACACGCTATATAGAAAAAAAAAGAAAAGAAAAGGTCATGGAGTATTACTATTTAGATCAAATTCTGCCTCATTAATGTCCACCATATTAACATAAACTATTTTTGAGTAATTATTTTATAAATATGGTACTTTGAATTAACGCACAGTTAATAATTATATATGAAGTGATCTTTTTTTATATATTATACAATCAAATAGCATAACTCCACTGGGATATATTTCAACAACTAATTTATATGTTTGGGAGTGAATTTATTTTTCTAGTCTCACTTTTAACATTGTAAAAATAGTGCATATGATAAATTAATTTTTCTTTATTAATTTTATCACAATTCTATTTTATTATTCTTTTTAAAGGCCCAGTTTTTGGTTTGATGACCCTCTTACATCTTTATTTTATATTTCAATAATTTCTCCTCAGGAATTTTAATCTATTTCCCCTACTTTCGTATGTGTTCATTCTCCAGTTTCTTTTGCAAGTTTATATAAGCTTTAAACTCAATCATTTTCTGTATTATTTTTTCCCAATATAATAATTTAATACTGCAAATTTCCCTTTGTTTAAAAGTTATTATATCACACAATTTTTTTTTATATGTATTGGTTTCTTTATCCTTCATTCTCCAGGAGGGTTTTTATCCCCATTATGATATTGTCCTTGATCCATCAAATTTTATATGTATGGCTTCAATTTCCAGGGTTGAAACTTTAGTATTAACTGTTCTTTGAATTATATACACAGAAATAGTTTGTATAATTAAATTGTTTGAACATTTTAGAGGGTACTCTATTAATAATTATGGCAAATACTTATCTAGCACATATTTTATGTCTGGAACTGTCCCAAATGGCTTACACATTGGACATATAATTATCCCTAGAACTATGAGAATATGGTTTCTATGTCTATGTCACATTTTACAGGACAGGTTGCTAAAAGTGAAAAGAAATTGTGAAATTGAATGGTTCTAAAATAACCCATAACAGTGGGAAGCCTGAATTATGATAAGGTTCCTCAGCCTTCCCTCTATTTATAGAAATTAAAACAACTCTGCATTCTTCTTGTAGAAAAAGGAAATAGCACATATGCAAAAACAGGTAATTCATGCTGAGAAAATATCCATCTTGGCTATGCTAATTTTCCCCATCACTAAGAATGGAAGAATGTGCCATCAATCAAAATCATCATCTCCTCATGTGGGAGGGAGTGTGCACCAGTGAAGCTGATGCGGAACTGAAAACTTTGTTGTAAAGGAAGCAGGTTGAACAATAATAAAACTTAAGAAAAATTGATGCCAAATAAAAAACCGAATGCAGTACTAATATTTATCCTAATATCCACTTAGCTTCATTCTCTTCCCATGCCTAAATCCTGGCTGCTGTCTCCTATTGGCTGAACTGAACTTGAACTACAAGGCAAGGGGTGGGGGTGGGTTTCAGTCAATAATGGTCCAGAAAGTGAGGATTAGGAGGGTACAGAGCAGAGTGGGGAAGGAGAGTGCATCTCCGGGGGAACATGGAAGATATATGCACAAGAATAAAGAGCAAGCCTTTATTACTTAGTTATCATAGTCACTATTTTTAGAACATTAGAGTTTCATGCTAGCAAGTGGATAATAAATATTTAGCAAATGAGGGTATGGGCAAATTATCCAACATACTTCATAACCTAAAAATGAGTTACTGAAAAGGAGATAAAATTAATTTCTAATTCCACTAAGGCAGTTTGAACTAGAAATGTCACATTGGTAATTGAGTATAATTTCTCATTTATTTTTTTTAATTAAGCATTGTTTTCTTGCTACTGCTAAGTCACTGCAGTCATGTCCGACTCTATACGACCCCTAGATGGCAGCCCACCATGCTCCTCTGTCCCCGGGATTCTCCAGGCAAGAATACTGGAGTGGGTTGCCATAATGCTATCAAAATTTATAATATATCTGATATACATGTCTCTAGGCACATGCATAAAAGAACTCTTTTTAATCTAGTAATTTAAATTAATACATCTATCTATTAAGAAAAGGACATGAACTTGGACAAACTCTGGGAGATGATGAGGGATTGGGAAGCTGGTATGCTGCATTCCATGATGTCATGCACAAATGGGCACAATAAAGGGCAGAAATGGTATAGACCTAACAGAAGCAGAAGATATTAAGAAGAGGTGGCAAAAATACACATAAGAGCTACACAAAAAAAGATGTTCAAGACCCAGATAATCACGATGGTGTGATCACTCACCTAGAGCCAGACATGCTGGAATGCGAAGTCAAGTGGGCCTTAGAAAGCATCACTATGGATAAAGCTAGTGGAAGTGATGGAATTTCAGTTGAGCTATTTCAAATCCTAAAAGATGATGCTATGAAAATATTGCACTAAATATGCCAGCAAATTTGGAAAACTCAGCAGTGGCCACAGGACTGGAAAAGGTCAGTTTTCTTTTCAATCCCAAAGAAAAACAATACCAAAGAATGTTCAAACTACCACACAATTGCACTCACCTCACATGCTAGCAAAGTAATGCTCAAAATTCTCCAAGCCAGGCTTCAACAATACATGAACCGTAAATTTTCAGATGCTCAAGCTGGATTTAGAAGAGACAGAGGAACCAGAGATCAAATTGCCAGCATTCGTTGGATCATCAAAAAAAGCAAGAGAGTTCCAGAAAAACATATACTTCTGCTTTATTGACTGCGCCAAAGCCTTTAACTGTGTGGATCACAACAAACTGTGGAAAATTCTTCCAGAGGTGTGAATACCAGACCACTTGACCTGCCTCCTGAGAAATCTGTATTCAGGTCAAGAAGCAACCATTAGAACTGGACATGGAACAACAGACTGGTTCCACATAGGGAAAGGAGTATTCAAGGCTGTATGTTGTCACCCTGCTTATTTAACTTATATATAGAGCACATCATGAGAAATGCTTGACTGGAAGAAACACAAACTGGAATCCAGATTGCCAGGAGAAATATCAATAACCTCAGATATGCAGAGGACACCACCATTATGGCAGAAAGAGAAGAACTAAAGAGCCTCTTGGTGAAAGTGAAAGAGGAGAGTGAAAAAGTTGACTTCAAGCTCCATTAAGAAAACAAAGATCAAGGCATCTTGATGGGGAAAGAATGGAAACAGTGACAGACTTTATTTTGGTGGGCTCCAAAATCACTGCAGATGGTGACTGCAGCCATAAGATTAAAATATGCTTGCTCCTTGGAAGAAAAATTATGACCAACCTAGACAGCATATTAAAAAGCAGAGATATTACTTTACCAACAGAGGTCTGTCTAGTCAAAGCTATGGTTTTTCCAGTGGTCATGTAGAGATGTGAGAGTTGAGCTATGAAGAAAGCTGAGCACCAAAGAATTGATGCTTCTGAACTGTGGTGTTACAGAAGACTCTTGAGAGTCCCTTGGACAGCAAGAAGATCCATCCAGTTCATCCTAAAGGAAATCAGTCGTGACTGTTCATTGGAAGGACTGATGCAGAAGCTGATTTTGGCCACCTGATGCAAAGAGCTGACATTTGAAAAGACCCTGATGCTAGGAAAGATTGAAGGCAGAAGGAGAAGGGGACAACAGAAGATGATATGGTTGGATGGCATCACCAACTCAATGGACATGAGTCTGAGTATACTCCAGGAGTTGGTGATGGACAGGGAAGCCTGGCGTGCTTCAGTCCATGGGATCACGAAGTCAGACACGACTGAGTAACTGAACTGAACTGATTGGAGTTGTGAATAGTTGGACATGACTTGGCAACAGAACAACAACAATTACTAATTTAAGATGTACTCCTCATGAATTCTGTTGAAGATTATTTTGCATTTATAAAGTATTATTTTTATTTCTAAATTATGTTAACTTTAAAATGGAGTAAATAAGAAATTTATGGAGGCATTTTATATGCAGTAATACTGTCCTACTTAACTACATATGAATATCTTCTAAAACTAATATTAGTCCTATGAGAAATATGAGTTGCCCTTTTTGAAAACATATAAACAGTTTGGAATATTTCAATTTGTTTTCCAATGTCTTTTGTCTGGAATATATGAAATTAAAGATTGACCATGTGTCTCTGTGATTTATGACCAATGTTTTTATCCACATGTCATTATACTGAAAACCAAACAAGAAAAAAAAAGTTTTTTTGCAGCTCACAAACCCATTTATGGTACTCTTTTGAATCATGATTTTATATTAAGAAATCCATAAAAATAAATGCAAATATTATTAAAAATAATGAATGACTCATTTGCTTAAATGATAAACTCTTTGAGGGGAGAAATATTTATATTTTATTAAAAACTGTTTAATCAATTTTATCACTGATGTAATTGATTTATTGCAGAACCTACACGAGATTTTCCTCAGAATACACTTGTTCTAAGTAAAATTTAAAAGAAAATGCTGACAGAGAAGTAGTCTCTGGAAATGGTTTCTAATATTTAGTAAATGGTGACCACAGAGACCAAAGAACATTGGATTATTTTGTTCAATTTGTTATATATTCCATTGCCTCCAGTATAATTTAAATTTAACTTAGTACCAAACTATTGCTCCCGGCTCTAACTACAATGATAACATATAAATCTTTAATAGCATTCAGTCCCAATTAATGAAGAACTTTCCTGTGTTTTTCTCAGCAATAATTATCCAACTGCTACATTTATTTCCAGGTTGCACTAATGAAAACCAATGTTTTATATTATAATTTATGTTCTGTTTTATACTATATCTGATACCTAGCCCCATTCTCCTCAGAGGCTACACATTAAAACTGATTAATCATTTCTAAAATCATATAATACAAATTCCCCCTTTCTCACTTGAAGATATAGAGTTGTCACCTAAGCAGCTTATTTTTTAATATATAAAATGACTTTTTAAACTATTTGTATACTTCTTATTGTGGGTTTCCCACGTAGCACAGTGGTAAAAAATACCCCTGGCTAATGCAGGAGACACCAGAGACATGGGTTCCACCCCTATGTCGGGATGATCCCTTGGAGGAGAAAATGGCAATCTGCTTCAGTATTCTGTCCTAGAGAATCCCACGGACAAAGGAGCTTAACAAGCTATAGTCCATGGAATTGCAAAGAATAGACATGACTGAGCACACACACACACACACATTTAATTATTGGGCTAAAAACTGCAGAGATGATTTAGTATTTGCACTCTATGTTCCTATGGAATTTGTTTTGTAATTTTTCATCAATAAATCTACTTGAATGTGAAACTGATCTCCTAAGTTTCAAAATCATATCTGTGATATGTATTGAGAGTTGGCTTTTCTTTCTTTTTCTTAAATATTACTCCAAAATATTTCTTTTAGGTTACTATCCTTTTAATAATATATTTAATTGACTGTCAATAACCATTTTTAATCAATTAAAGATGCAGAAATGAAAGGTTAATTGTAGAGTTCATGTTGTTCAGTTGCTAAGTCTTGTTTTTCTCTTTGTGACCCCATAGACTGCAGCATACCATACTCCTGTGTCCTCCACTATCTCCAGGAAAGTGAGTGAAAGTTGTTTAGTCCTGTCTGACTGCGATGCCATGGACTATACAGTCCATGGAATTCTCCAGGACAGAATACTGAAGTGGGTAGCCTTTCCCTTCTCCAGGGGATCTTCCCAACCTAGGGATCGAACCCAAGTCTCCTGCATTGCAGGCAGGTTCTTTACCTGCTGAGCCACAAGGGAAGCCCACTATCTCCCAGAGTTTGCTTAAATTCATGTTCACTGAGTCAGTGATGCTATTTAACCATTGTGTCCTCTGCTGCTCCCTTCTCCTTTTAGCTTCAGTCTTTCTCAGCTTCAGGGTCTTTTCCAATAAGTCAGCTGTTGACATCAGGTGGTCAAAGTATTGGAGCTTCAGCTTCAGCAGTAATCCTTTCAATGAATATTTGTTTTCTTAACATCATTCTCACTGAGTCTGCAGTCTACTTTAATCTTATTTTTTCATGTCCAGACTAGTACAATAGCTGAGATTTCACTGCATCTAATCTATCCTTCTCCTATCCTTCCTGAATATAATGACCAATTTCATTTTCCTAAAACCATATTTTCCTTATAGCTTTTCCTCTCAAAATCTTCAGTGGATCTCTAGTGTCAAATAAAATGTTAAATACTTCAATCTTGAATTCAAGGTACTAGAAAATACCATCTTCCTAGGCTTAGCTTCTATGATTCTTCCACATAGAAAACGTACTTCAGTGAAACTACACAGACATAAAATTTTCATTGCATTTTTCACTACTATTCTTTTATTACATCATTACTCTCAAATGTTCAACTGCTTCGCCCTACACACACATGTTTGCCTCTCAAAATTCTAGCCTACCCTTCAATCTCTAGCTAGCTTATGTCTTGCTTATTCCAAAAACCCATTTTTAAGCACTCCAGGCAAAAGTATTACTGTTTCTACTCCAAATGCCCATGTAATTTAACATCTGTCTACACTTTTGAATGCATTATTCACTAGTTCATAGAACTGTGAAAAGCATTTTGTATGTTTAATTTCCTAGATTGATTTTGGAGATCTAGTTGAATCACCCTGGCTCTTAGAAGGGTAACTTCCTAACATTAAATATATATTTAATGAGTGAAGATGTTATTTACCTAAAAAGAAAAGAAGAAAATAATAAGGAAATTATTCAAAATAATGAGTTAGTTCATAGTACTATTAATACTTAGTTTCCTTCTGAAATAGAATATTTTTCCTTATTTCATATCCTCCTTCAGGGATATGATGGTTTAGCATTTATTGAGCATAGAAAATGTGCTGGCACTAGGCACAACTCAATAGATAGGCCTGGTTTCTGCTCAATGAGCTTGAAAAATTTATCATAAAAATAGGGCCAGAAAGGATATGAATGACTCAGATCAAAGTGATATCTTTATTATCATCCCCTTCCTTTCCATTCTCTCTACTTTTCCCCTCTATTTTGATCCTCTTTTTTCATATCTGGATGATTTCCCTGGCTTCCAAACTAGTTTCTCTAAAGTACCATTCTTTCTTAAATACCTGTCTTTCCCAAATTTCATGTATGTAAATATTATTTTTATCCTTATTCCTCCCCTATTTAAAAACATTAAATTTCCAATCACTATTACATGAGGTCATTGTAGACATTTTTTATGTCACTGACTATCTTAATCAATTTTTATTTGTGTTTCTCTCAGTACTTTTGAAAATGTTATTTCTATTCCCATCTAAAGCCAGACCCAATGTTGTCACCTTCATCAGTTATTGCTTCCTTGTGTATTCTAGTACATTAAGAATTCCATTAATTTTCCATACATTCAACCTTTCTCTATTTTCTCATATTCACTTATGTTTAGAGAGCTCAGAAGTATCCTATCTAAAAGAAAAAACCCAAATAAACACAAAACCTAGAACATATGCTCCTCTAACTTCCCAGAGCGGCTCTGCTTCCCATCATAGTCATAGCAAAAATAAGAATCTTTACTCAAGGTGACACTACTTTAAATCAAATAGTTTCAAACAAAAATATCTTTCTCATGCACCTTAAAAAAAAAAAAAAAAGAGGTAGGTTCCATTTTGGGCTTGACTTCATAGGAAATCTCAATGTCTGTACTTTAGATTTTTTCTAAAGCTGACCTCTTATATGATGGTAAATGCTTATAGGAGCTATAGACCTCATGTCTTCAATGACCATACCTTAGGGAAGACAGTGTGTATCTCTATCTTTAAAGCTCCAACATAGATCAATCACCTGTGTTGTTTCTAATTGGTTAAATGAATCAGTTGCCTGGCTATCGATGTGGGTTATGCTTACTGACTTATTGGCTAGAGACAAGCCCTAGAACTGGAGTGAGGTAAACATTGGTGAGGATATAAGAAAAGTCAAGTGCCATGAAGAGAAATCATTGTGCTTTTGATTAATGATGGATTATAGTTGTTGAGGCAAACAACAAATACCTTCTATGCTAGTTCAACAACTTAAATAAATTGCTACACTGATCACTTTTCTCTTTTATTAACACCTCACAAAAAATACATATAAGTTTTTAAGTCATCAATTTATTGAAATGTCTCTATCCNTTTTCTATACATAGGTCTTTAATTTCTTTAGGTAGATATATTCCTAAGTAGTTTATTCTTTTCGTTGCAATGGTGAATGGAATTGTTTTCTTAATTTCTTTTTTAACCATTCATTTATTCAACAAGTGTTGAGAATAGCCTGTGTCTCTGTCACTGTTAACATACACTTTAAACTCATAAAGAGTCTTTGCCCTAATGGAGCTTGTATATGAGAAGAGAATACAACAGTAAACATTAGACATTCTAACTTAAGAAATATGGGGACTTCCCTGGAGGTTAAAGCTCCACAATTCTACTGCAGAGGGCACGAACTTGAAATCGAATCCCTGGTTGAGGAACTAAGATCACACATGCCATATATACAGGGGAAAAACAAGAAATAAAGGAAAATATGTAAAGTATGACAGATTACTATGTCTTACTGAGAAAAATACTTGAACCAAGGATTCACAAAGGTGATGGAGTTTACCAAAGGGTGAAGAGGATGCACTGGTTTCCAGGGAGGTTGGTGTAGGTGTAGTAAAATTACCTCAGTAAAGTGTAGAAAAAATTAGGTCATAGTTCAGGTACAGGTATAATCAGAATGGAAGACCATTATAAGGATCGTGGGTTTTGTTCTGAAGGAAACAGGTGGGCATTTCAAGATTCTGGACAAAAAAGTGGTGTAATCTGATTGATATTTTAGAAAGAGTTGCATGCATGGTTTGAGAATACTGCAGGGAGTCAATAGGGAAATCACCTAAGACATGGATTTATCCCAGGGTGAGCTTATAGGGGCTCTCTAGAGAGTGGATGCTGTGACAGTGTTGTCAGAGGACAGATTTTGAAGGTTGCTTCCTTACCTATCTGTCACGATATGACTTTAAAACTATCATACCAGAAATTTAAGCTCTAGTCTTTCAATTATTTATTTATTAAACAGATAATTTTGAATATCCTCATAAAGCAGTCACTCTACTAGGTGCTAATCCAGTTTAAAGTAATCCTAGTATATAATGCATGCACCCAGGATCTTATACAGTTCATCTTTCTGTATAGACTATCCTCCTTGACTCTGGCCCTATTCATTGATATATCTGCTATTCAGTCTTTACAACTTCATTTTTAGGGTCATGGAAATCCCAAAATAATCAAATGTTCAGGAACAGAAATGAAATAGCAGCATCATACAATCAGTCACTCAATCAAGTCTGACTTTTTGTAACACCATGGACTGTAGCCCACCAGGAACCACTGTTGATGAGGATTCGCCAGGCAAGAACATTGGAGTAGGTTGCCATGCCCTCCTCCAAGGAATCTTCCTATCCCAGGGATCAAATCCAGGTCTCCTCAATTGCAGGTGGATTCTGTACCATCTGAGGCACCAGGGAAACCCAAGAATAATGGAGTTGGTAGCCTATCCCTTCTCCAGCAGATCTCCTGACCCAGAAATGAACTGGGGTCTCCTGCATTGCAGGTGGATTATTTACAGATGAGCTACTAGAGAAGTGAAAAGTAAATTAAGAATATAAAACAAAGATATGCATAGAAAGGAAATATAGCAAAAAAAAATTAAAAACCTTATAACAAAGAAGATATATTTTAGCATATTGAATTGGGCATTTTAAAACGGAATTACACATATGCAGACTTACACAAAATTAGAGATACCAAGGGAACATTTCATGCAAAGATGAGCTCGATAAAGAACAGAAATGGTATGGACGTAACAGAAGCAGAAGATATTAAGAAGAGGCGGCAAGAATACATGGAAAAACTGTACAAAAAGAGCTTCATGACCCAGATAATCATGATGGTGTGATCACGCACCTAGAGCCAGACATCCTGGAATGTGAAGTCAAGCGGGCCTTAGAAAGCATCACTACGAACAAAGCTAGTGGTCATGATGGAATTCCAGTAAGGCTATTTCAAATCTTAAAAGATGCTTCTGTGAAACTTTTGTACTCAATATGCCAGCAAATTTGGAAAACGCAGCAGTGGCCACAGGACTGGAAAAGGTCAGTTTTCATTCCAATCCCAAAGAAAGGCAATGCCAAAGACTGCTAAACTACTGCACAATTGCACTCATATCACATGCTAGTAAAGTAATGCTCAAAATTCTCCAAGCCAGGCTTCGGCAATACGTGAACCGTGAACTCCCTGATGTTCAAGCTGGTTTTAGAAAAGGCAGAGGAACCAGAGATCAAATTGCCAACATCTGCTGGATCATGAAAAAAGCAAGAGAGTTCCAGACAAACATCTATTTCTGCTTTATTGACTATGCCAAAGCCTTTGACTGTGTGGACCACAATAAACTGGAAAATTCTGAAAGAGATGGGAATACCAGACCACCTGACCTGCCTCTTGAGAAATCCGTATGCAGGTCAGGAAGCAACAGTTAGAACTGGACATGGAACACCAGACTGGTTCCAAATAGGAAAAGGAGTACGCCAAGGCTGTATATTGTCACTCTGCTTATTTAACTTATATGCAGAGTACATCATGAGAAATGCTGTACTGGAAGAAGCACAAGCTGGAATCAAGATTGCTGGGAGAAATATCAATAACCTTAGATATGCAGATGCCACCACCCTTATGACAGAAAGTGAAGAGAAGCTAAAAAGCCTCTTGATAAAAGTGAAAGAGGAGAGTGAAAAAGTTGGATTAAAGCTCAACATTCAGAAAACTAAGATCATGGCATCTGGTCCCATCACTTCATGGGAAATAGATGGGAAAACAGTGGAAATAGATGGGAAAACAGTGGAAATAGTGTCAGACTTTATTTTGGGGGGTTCAAAAATCACTGCAGATGGTTATTGCAGCCATGAAATTAAAGGATACTTACTCCTTAGAAGGAAAGTTATGACCAACCTAGATAGTATATTGAAAAGCAGAGATATTACTTTGACAACAAAGTTCCGTCTAGTCAAGGCAATGGTTTTTCCAGTAGTCATGTATGGATGTGAGAGTTGGACTCTAAAGAAAGCTGAGCACTGAAAAATTGATGCTTTTGAACTGTGGTGTTGGAGAAGACTCTTGAGAGTCCCTTGTCCTGTGAAGATATCCAACCAGTCCATCCTAAAGGACTCAGTCCTGGGTGTTCATTGGAAGGACTGATGCTGATATATCTGAAACTCCAATACTTTGGCTACCTCATGTGAAGAGTTGATTTCATTGCAAAAGACTCTGATGCTGGGAGGGATTGGGGGCAGGAGGAGAAGGGGACGACAGAGGATGAGATGGCTGGATGGCATCACTGACTCGATGGACATGAGTTTGAGTTACTCCGGGAGTTGGTGATGGATAGGGAGGCCTGGCATGCTGTGATTCATGGGGATGGAAAGAGTCGGACATGACCAAGTGACTGAACTGAACTGAACTGACACATATGCAGAGCTTGAAGAATGGCTATAATTTCACTTTTTTGCATCTATGTAGTGAATTGGTTGAAAATGGAGAAATACTGTAAATCAGAAAATCAGCATTATCTAAGGCAACTAGGGAGGGTCATGGAAACTTGACCTGTATCTTCTAGTCTAAAACTGCACATTTTATAATTGAACTCATTTGAAAGCACACACACACACACACACACACACGCAACCTAAATTAATAGTGCTTATTTCTTTAATCAGGTATCTGACCCTTTTAGATTTTTGTCACTCAATATTTTTCAAAAATTTTAATATGTTAATTTTCACTTCCATGGCAAGTATTATAATTTGAAAATCATATAACATAACAAACAGAAGCCAAAAGGCAGTCTTTTATCTCTAGCACATTAAGCAATTTGTCACTAATATAAATCATCTCTAAAAATAGTAAGAGTTTACCTTTAATATGTCAGTGGGATTAAAACCAACAGGTAGGAGTTTCATTGAGTTTTCCTCTCAATTTTCTAATTGAGAGGAAAAAATTTCTCATTTTATGTATTTGAGCCCTTTCTTTTTTACTCTTTGCTAGTCTAGTTAATGACTTGATTTTTGTTTATCTTTTGAAGGAACCAACTTTTTCATTTCATTGATCCCTTCCATTTCTTTTTTTTTTCCAGCTTATATTTTATATATTTCCATTCCTTTCCTTATTATTTCCATTTCTTATGAACTTTGGCTTGGTTTTTTTGTTGTTTGTTTTTCTTTTTCCAATTCCTTTAAGTGAAAAGTTATTTGGAACTTTTTTTCCTTTCTTGAAGAAGGCATATATTGCTATGCATTTCCCTCTAAGAACAACTTTTGCTGCATCCCACTTTTTGATACATCATATTTCTGTTCTAACTTGTCTCTTGGTATTTTCTGATTTCTCTGTCATTTTCGTCAATGATTCTAGTGTCTATTAAAGTCTTATAACTCTCAAGGGAAAGACTTGAAGGTAAATTAGGATCAATTTCAGTGCTTAATACTGTAGTAACTACCTATCCTCCACCCCTAACACCTTGGCAGAAAGCTATACACATATTTTGGAGCAACCTGCAGAGTTTGGGATTCCCAGGTGAAACAATGGTAAAGAATCCACCTGCTAAAGAAGAAGAGGCTGGACACACAGGTTGAACCCCTGGGTTGGGAAGATCCCCTGGAATAGGAAATGACAAACCACTCCAGTATTCTTGCCTGGGAAATCCATGGACAGAGGAGCCAGGTGGGCGACAGTCCATGGAGCCAAAAAGAGTCAAACTCAACTGAGCATGTATGAGCAGGAGCACAGAGTTTACTGGAGTCAAGATAAACAAAATTCATCCTATCAAATATCAGTGATCTGTGCTCTCATCACTGATTGTGGCTTTGAATCATAGAAAGGTAGCAAAGTAATGGTGCTCATTACATTTGGGTTTCCTCCATTGTCAAAAACCACTTATCCTATAGCTAAATGATTTTCAGAGGACTTAAAGAGTCAGTTCCCATTTTCTTCCAACCTCTTTTTTTTTTTTTTTTTCCCATTTTTCCCCTTTAGGAGCCAAGCACTAAAGACTAGTTCATACAAAAGCAACTAATGTACAGTAAAGTTACCACACATGGCCAAGAAAACGTGCAGGCACACAAAAGACCCAAGAAGACCTTTAAGTTTACACCTTAGGCTGATGCAAAGAAGCAGACTATAGCAATCAAAATTAAATTAAATTAAAACAGCAAACCTTTGGACAGAGAAGTATTTGATTTCCAGAGTTAACATGTCATTAGATTTCAACATCTGGTTTTCAATGAGAGGTCATAAGTCATAAAAAGAGAAAAATATGCCACATTCAGAAAATAAATAAATAAATAAATTGACAGAAAATGTCGATGAAAAGAATTTGGTAGGAGATATACTATACAAAGACTTTAAAACAATTAATCTTAAGATGCTCCAAAATCACTGTGGACAGTGACTACAACCAAGAAATTAAAAGACGCTTGCTTCTTATAAGAAAAGCTATTACAAATCTATATCAAAAATCAGAGACATCATTTTGATGGCAAAATTCCATACATTCAAACCTATGGTTTTTCCAGTAGTCATGCATGGATGTAAGAATTGGACCATAAAGAAGGATGAGAACCTAAGAATTGATTCTTTTGTGGTGCTGGATAAAACTCTTAAGAGTCCTTTGGACTGTAAGGAGTTCAAACCAGTCAATCCTAAAGGAAATCAGATTTGTATATTCATTGGAAGGACTGATGCAGATATTGAAGCTCTAATATTTTGGCCACCTGATGGGAAGAACTGAATCAATGGAAAATACCCTGATGCTGGGAAAGATTGAAAGCAGGAGAAGAAGGGGGTGACAGAGAATGAGATGGTTGGATGGTATCATCAACTCAATGGACATGAGCTTACACAAACTCCAGGAGATAGTGAAAGACAAGGAAGCATGACATGCTGCACTCTATGGGGTCACAAAGAGTTGGACACTACTGAGCAACAATAGAAAAGGTGCCCAAAGGACATTAGCAAGTAGACCAACACATACATTGTGGGCGTTTCAGAAGAAGAGAAGGAGAAACGGCTGACAATATTTTTGAAGAATTAATGTTTAAGATGTCCCAAATTTTATGAAAGAAATGAATATAAACCTCCAAGAAAGTGAAAAATTCCAAGAAGGAAGAACTCAAGAATTCCACACTCAGATAAGTATAATCACATTTTAAAATTCAATGACAAAAAAAGAATCTTAGAAGCGCAAGAGAGATATAACTTGTCACTATGAAATTCAACCATGGCTTTTTTTTTTTTCTGTTAGCCATTTAAAATGCAATAAACCTTCTCTATATTTTTTTGCAAATTATTTATTTAATTTTGGCTGCTGTGGGTCTTTATTGCTTTATGGGTTTTCTCTAGTTGCAGCGTGTGAACTTCCCATTACAGTGTCTTCTTTTGTTGTAGAGAATGGGCTCTAGGCACGGATTTCAGTAGTTGTGGCACATGGGCTTAGTTGTCCCTCAGCACCTGGAATTTTCCCAGATCAGTGATCAAATCTTTGTCCCCCACATTGGCAAGCAGATTCTTAACCACTGGACCACCAGAGAAGTCCCTATATTTTTTTAAAAATATTCATTTGTTTGGCTGCACTAGGTCTTAGTTTCAGCATACAGGATCTAGTTCCCTGACCAGGATTCAAACCTGGGCCCTCTGCAGTGGGAACATGGAGTCTTAGCCACTGGACCACCAGGGAAGTCCCTATTTGTCTGTGCTTTTAAAGAAGTTCAAATGGCCTACCATTCATTCTTATGTCCCTTTTCACTCACAGAGAGTTAGAGGCTGTAGATTTCCCTCTTATTTTTTGCTCTTCTTCACTGATTAGCCAGTGATGACAAAAGAATTCACTAGATCTTTGCTCAGTTATGCATTCATTCATCTTCCTTCTGTTTCCAGATATTTCCAATCATTATGTAAGTCATTTAGCTGTTGATGATCTGTCCCCAACTGCATTTGTGGTCCATCCCAATCTACATAGGCCATCATAGGTTTATAGTTTTCTCTTGACAGATACCATGCATGAGTATATGTAATTGCATTCATTTTTATAAAGTATAATTGGTATATGTGCATGTGTATATAGATAGAAGTATTTAATATATACATGAAATATATATTTAAAATAAAATAATAAAGCATAACACATCATAAAATGTTTACAATAGCTCTTTGCTTCTCTGTTTCTCAAAGTATAATTTCTGTACCACTTGCATCAGATTAAAATGTATAATGGTTCATAATTCAGATACCTCTTCCCCAAGTGCCAATTAACTGGAATCAAATTCTCTGTATTCTTATATTCTGAAGGTGATTTTTACATAAATCCAAAGTTAGAAACCATTTTCTCAAGTGGGAGACAGCTTGTATTATTTTCTAAGGCTACTTTGATGGCATCTGGGCATTCTTTTACTACTTCTATGAATAAAGAATATATTTATATAAATATTTATGCTTAATTATATATCAAATCTTACCTTAAATCACCATGATGACCAAATAAGGGACAAATAATAAAATGCAAGTACATTCCTTATGCTATATATTCATGTTTAGTTCTCATTACTTCACAGAAATTCAGTTTGTCTTTCTCTTTCTGTTTTATTTTAGTTCCACCAGACAGGCAACAATGCATATTTTAGTAGTGGTTGGTTGATTGTGAAATAGTTCTCATAGATCAGAATTTGATATCTGGTGTTGGCAATTCAATGAATCATTTATTATATCTTGCACAGGTGTTCATTAGGAAAGCATCATACCCTAGTGGAAAGAACAGCTATTCTCTCAAGATCATTCAAGTGCAAAATTGCATTAGGGACAATGATAAGGGATTAAGTAACCATAAGTGCCATTTTTATGTATTATGTTATAAGCAATAGAAATGACCCTTATAGTCCCTACGTTCCAAGCAATAATGTATACCCCTTTAAAAACACTGACACAGGGTGCTCAGCTTTTCCAGAGAGTATCACATAACTGGGCAGTCACACTGTCTTCTCAATATTGTTCTGCAATTCTTGTCTTTTGCCTAGTCATCATCTTCAAATTTCTAATGCGTTATTACTGGTACTGGGAAAGATTTTCATTGTTTCTGTTAATTCCTTAGTAATCTCTCAGAGTAATCCCTCTCAACTCTCTCTCTCTCTTGTCTCCTTCCTCAGTTTCTCTACTTTAAACATTTTTGAGTGTACGTTTTTTCTCACTTCTCATAATGCATTTGTTGTTGTTGCTCAGTCACTAAGTCATGTCCATTCCTTGCAACCACATGAATTGCAGCATGCCAGGCTTCTCTTTCACTATTTTCTAAAGTTTGCTCAAATTCATATCCAATGAGTCAATGATACCATCTAACCATCTCATCCTCTGTTGCCCTCTTCTCCTACTGCCTTCAATCTTTCCTAGAATCAGGGTCTTTTCCAAAGAGTCAGCTCTTCATATCAGGTGACCAAAGTATTTGAGTTTCAGCCTCAGTCCTTCCAATGAATATTCAGGGTTGATTTCCTTTAGGATTAGGACTAAGGGACCTTCAAGAGTCTTCTTCAGCATCACAGTTCAAAAGCATCAACTATTCATTGTTCAGCTTTCTTTATGGTCCAACTCTCACATTCATATGTGACTACTGGAGAAACAATAGCTTTGATCATACTGAACTTTGTCAGCAAAGTTATGTCTCTGCTTTAAAATATGCTATCTAGATTTGTCATAGCTTTTCTTCCAAGGAGGAAACATCTTTTAATTGTGTGGCTATAGTTACTGTCTGCAGTGATTTTGAAGCCCAAGAAAATAAAATCTGTCACTGCCTGCATTTATTCACCATCTATTTGCCATGAAGTGATGGCATATGCCATGATTTTAGTTTTTTGAATGCTGAATTTTAAGCTAGTTTTTTCACTCTCCTCTTTCACTTTCATCAAAAGCCTCTTTAGTTCTTCTTTGCTTTCTGCCATTAGGGTGGTATCATAATGATTAACAAAATTAATCTACATAGCTAGCTATGTGTGTGTTTTTCCTGATTTTATTATGTACTCATATTCCTCTTCTTAAAAAGTTTTTATTTAGGGACGATTCTAAGATGGTGGAGGAATAGGACAGGGAGACCACTTTCTCCCCTACAAATTCATCAAAACAACATTTAAACACTGAGCAAATTCCACAAAACAATTTCTGAATGCTGGCAGAGGACATGAGGCACCCAGAAAAAGAGCCCATTGTCTTTGAAAGGAGGTAGGAAAAAATATAAAAGATAAAAAGAGACAAAAGGGGTAGGGATGGGATCCATCCTGGGAAGGGAGTCTTAAAAAGAGAGGTTTCCAAACACCAGGGCACATTCTCACTGGCGAGTCTGTGGTGAGCCTTGGAACCACGGAGGGCAACATAACTGGGAGGAAAAATAAATAAATAATTTAAACCCACAGATTACATGCCAAACAGTAACTCCCAACAGAGAATCAGTGCAGATGCCTGCATCCACCATTAGCAAGCAGTGGCTGGGCAGGGAGGCTCAGGTTACATTGCTTAGGGTAAGGACCAGGCCTGAATGCCCCAAGGGCAATCTGAGGAAACTAACTTGAGATAGCAAACCAGACTGTGGGACAGCTACCCCCATGAAAAGCCCTAACCTAAAACACCTCCAGGCCCACTCACAGAACAAAGGACTGAGCAGAGCTAGCCAGCTGCTGACTGGTCCATCCTCCACCAGAGACAGGAAGGCCAGGGTAGCCAGAGCCGGAAGGGGGCAATCACGGCCCAAGAGAGGCATTCTCTACCAAATTGTAAGCAGGCTTCATTGTTAACCAAGACCTCCTGGGATTCTGGATGGTCAACATCTGCCTGAAAAGGTGTACCAGTTGTACACCCAGAAAAACGAGTGGCAGGGACAGGGGAGGGAATAAGTTTCAGCAATCATGCTCGCCAAACACCTGGTTACCTGAGTTGCTCAGACCTGGGAAGGGCAAAAAATGCAGGCCCAACTGAGTCTGAGCCTCTGAGGACTACTCGAGTACCTGAACCTGAGCAGCTTAGACCTGGGAAGTGCATGCAGCCCAGGGTCAGCCTCAGACAGTTCCCAGCAGAGTAACCTGGAGTCTAAGCAGTATAGACAGGGAACGCACACACTCCGTGAGCGGGGGCAAACCCAGTGTGGCCAAAACACTGAGAGCACACACCAGTGTTATTTGTCTGCAGTGTTCCTCCCTCCACACAGCACAACTGAACAAGTGAACCTAAAAAGTGTCCACCACCGCCCCCTTGTGTCAGGGTGGAAATTAGATACTGAAGAGACCAGCAAACAGAAGAGCTAAAACAAAGGGAACCACCTTGGAAGTGACAGGTGCAATAGATTAAAACTCTGTAGTTAGTACCGACTACATAGGAAGGGGCCTATAGATCTTGAGAAGTATAAAGCAGATCAAGAAACTATCTGAAAATAAAATGAAAATGACATGAAATGAAAATGTCCACAACAACATCAGAGAAAGTCCTAGATATATTTTTACTATTATCATTCTTTAATTAAAAAGTATTTAAGTCTTTTATTACTCCTTTAATTTTCATTTTTGTAACCTACTATTACTTTGCAAAAAAAAAAGACCCTATTTTTTAAAGCAAACTTCATATATATACATTATAAGTTTTGTGACTTTTTTTTCTTTAATATTGTATTTTTGAAAATCCAACCTCTACTCTAGATTTTTAATCTTTGCTTTTTGGTATTTGTTATCAATTTTGTACCTTTAAAAACCCAATCTTCAGTACCCACTTTTACTCGGGAGCGAGATTACTGGCTTGACTGCTCTCTCCCTCTTTGGACTCTCTTCTTTCCCCACCAGGTCACATCTATCTCTTCCCTCTCCCTTCTCTTCTCTACCCAACTCTGTGAATCTCTTTGTGTGTTCCAGACTGTGGATAACACTTAGGGAACTGATTACTGGCTGGATCTGTCTCTCTCCTTTTGATTCCCCGCTTTATCCTCCTGGCCACCTCTGTCTCCTCCCTCCCTCTTCTCTTCTCTGTATAACTCCATGAACCTCTCTGAGCAGTCCAGACTGTGGAGCAAACATAAGGAAGTGATTACTGGCTAGCTTTCTCTATCCTCTTTTGATTCTCCCTCATCTCATCCTGGTCACCTCTGTCTACCTCCTCCCTCTTCTCTTCTCCATGTAACTCTGTGAACCTCTCTGAGTGTCCCTCAGTGTGGAGAAACTTTTCATCTTTAACCTAGAAGTTTTATCAATAGTGCTGTATAGATGGAGAAATCTTGAGGCTACTTGTCAGGAGCCAGCGTGAGGAATCCCACCTGTGACAAGGTCACGTGGCAACTCAGACGGCAAGGCAGTTGAGTCTTCGGGCTTCCCCCTGGTTTTTCCTGAACATGTACCCCCCAAAATAAGAATCTGCCTGCTTTCCCACTCTTCTGACAGTCTCTGGAAAAAAGTCAACCCAGAGCTTTAGTTTCCTGCATTTGAAAGGAGTGTTTCAGCTCAACTCCTTTTGATAATGCTCTAGCTTGCCTAACAGGCTCCCTTGACCTTTTACAAGCTTGTGAATTACTTACAACCACCCAACTGTGAGGGGCACAAAGGCCTTGAAGTATCTTAAAGTTACAAAACCTTTCCTAAGAGCCAAAATCCTATTAGTGATAGGATTTCACTGTTGACTCAATGATTGCTGCCAGACCTCCTTATTTGCACCTGGGAAGTTTAGCTATATAAACAGAATTTGGAAAAAGATATGTAGTAGTTTTTTGATGTTAGCAACACTAAGCTTTTGAGTTAATTACTTTCTTTTATAAATCATTGTACTCCTCTTGCTTGCTGTGTCCTTGCTCTGTAAGAATGCAACTTTGTTTAGTGCCTCCCGAGAATGGCACCAGATCTTGGAAAGAATAACACTTATCAGAAAAGAGCCGTAAATTGTTGAGTTGGCCTTTTGGCCGGAAGGTGATGTAAATCACCTAAGACTTGTGTATACAACTAAGTATGCAGAGCAAAAGCCTGGTCTCAATAAGAGTCAGGGCTGCTGACGTTGCCAAAATTTGTGATACCCATTGATCTTTATGTATAAAAGGCCATTTGAATAATAAAGGTTGGACCAGTTTCTCAGATGACTCTCTTGAACTAGCTTCTTGCCTCCCGAGAATGGCACCAGATCTTGGAAAGAATAACACTTATCAGAAAAGAGCCGTAAATTGTTGAGTTGGCCTTTTGGCCGGAAGGTGATGTAAATCACCTAAGACTTGTGTATACAACTAAGTATGCAGAGCAAAAGCCTGGTCTCAATAAGAGTCAGGGCTGCTGACGTTGCCAAAATTTGTGATACCCATTGATCTTTATGTATAAAAGGCCATTTGAATAATAAAGGTTGGACCAGTTTCTCAGATGACTCTCTTGAACTAGCTTCTTTGAAAAAGAGATCTGGCTCCCCCCATGTTTTTTTGTCTCTCTCCTCTCTTACTCTAATTCCAGGCTGAATTCCCATCTGGAACAGGGAGGCTCATCAAGTCTACTTACTTGCCCTGGCTTCTAAGATCTGTGAGAAAAGGAGCCCACGGTGGGACACCTTTAGAGGCTCAAGCAAATGCTGGTGGTCCCACGTAGACGGTGAAAATCTCTTGTCTTGAGATTTTATTGGCTTTCCCCGTAAACCAAGTTATTCAGCCTCCTTTTTTAAACTAATTTTCCTACTACACTATTCTATCCTGATCCTAATCTATATCTAAACCTATATCTAAATAAATACTTCTGTCCAAAGTCACCTATGCTGTCCCTGCTGTGAATATCCCTGGATCCACTGGGGCTGGATCCCAG
>SJXQ01005117.1:0-67389 GCA_006408695.1 Aepyceros melampus | reverse complement strand
AATCAATGGATGTGAGTTTGAGTGAACTCCGGGAGTTGGTGATGGACAGGAAGAACTGGCGTGCTGCAATTCTTGGGGTTGCAAAGAGTCAGACACGACTGATCGAATGAACTGAAATGAACTGACGTATGAAATGAATCATAGTGAATTTAAGACGTATGAAATAAATTTGAAATGTGTTTGCTATCCACAAGATATTAAACTGAAATCCATAACAGGTATCTAGAAGTTCCAAAGTTTTTGGAAATTAAAGAAAGTGGAAGTGACAAATAGATTCAAGGGATTATATCAGATAGAGTGCCCAAAGAACTATGGATGGAGATTCATAACATTGTATAGGAGGTGGTGATCAAAACCATCCCCAAGAGAAAGAAATGCAAAAAAGGCAAAATGGATGTCTGAAGAAGCCTTACACATAGCTGTGAAAAGAAGACAACTGAAAGGCAAAGGAGAAAAGGAAAGATATACCCATTTGAATGCAGTGTTCCAAAGAATAGTACAGAGAGATAAGAAAGCCTTCCTCGGTGATCAATGCAAAGAAACAGAGGAAAAGAACAGAATGGGAAAGACTAAAGATCTCTTCAAGAAAATTAGAGATACCAAGAGAACATTTCATGCAAAGATGGGACAAAAGGACAGAAATGGTATGGACCTAACAGAAGCAGAAGATATTAAGAAAAGATGGCAAGAATAAACAGAAGAACTATACAAAAATGATCTTAATGACCCAGATAATCACAATGGTGTGATCACTCACCTAGAGCCAGATATTCTGGAGTATGAAGTCAAGTGGGCCTTAGGAAGCATCACTATGAACAAAGCTAGTGGAGATGATGGAATTCCAGTTGAGCTATTTCAAATCCTAAAAAATGACACTGTGAAAGTGCTGCACTCAATATGCCCACAAATCTGGAAAGCTCAGCAGTGGCCACAGGACTGGGAAAGGTCAGTTTTTATTCCAATCCCCAAGAAAGGCAATGCCAAAGAATGCTCAAACTACTGCACAATGGCACTCATCTCACATGCTATTAAGTAATGCTCAAAATTCTCCAAACCAGGCTTCAACAGTATGTGAACCATGAACTTCCAGATGTTCAAGCTAGATTTACAAAAGGCAGAGGAACAATAGGTCAAATTGCCAACATCCGTTGGCATTGAAAAAGCCAATGGTTTTTGGACCACTGAAAAAGCAAGAGAGTTCCAGGAAAACATCTACTTCTGCTTTATTGACTATGTCAAAACCTTTGACTGTGTGGATCACAATAAACTGGAGAATTCTGAAAGAGATGGGAATACAAGACCACCTGACCTGCCTCTTGAGAAATCTGTGTGCAGGTCAGAAAGCAATAGTTAGAACTGGACATGGAACAACAGATTGGTTCTAAATAGGAAAAGGAGTATGTCAAGGCAGTATATTGTCACCCTGCTTATTTAACTTATATGAAGAGTACATCATGAGAAACACTGGGCTGGATGAAGCACAAGCTGGAATCAGGATTGCCGGGAGACATATCAATAACCTCAGATATGCAGAGATGACACCACTCTTATGGCAGAAAGCAATACAGAGGTAAAGAGCCTCTTGACAAAAGTGAAAACGGTAGTGCACGAGGATGATCCAGAGAGTTGATATGGGGTGGGAGGTTGGAGGGGGGGGGGTCAGGATTGCAAACTCATGTACACCCAAGATGGATTCATGTCAATGTATGGCAAAACCAATACAGTATTGTAAAGTAAAATAAAGTAAAAAAAAAAAAAAAAAACTTATATGAAGAGTACATCATGAGAAACACTGGGCTGGATGAAGCACAAGCTGGAATCAGGATTGCCGGGAGACATATCAATAACCTCAGATATGCAGAGATGACACCACTCTTATGGCAGAAAGCAATACAGAGGTAAAGAGCCTCTTGACAAAAGTGAAAACGGTAGTGCACGAGGATGATCCAGAGAGTTGATATGGGGTGGGAGGTTGGAGGGGGGGGGGGGGCAGGATTGCAAACTCATGTACACCCAAGATGGATTCATGTCAATGTATGGCAAAACCAATACAGTATTGTAAAGTAAAATAAAGTAAAAAAAAAAAAAAAAAGAAGAAGAAGAAGAAGAAAAATATAAAACTCATCATTCAGAAAACCATGATTATGTCATCTGGTTCCATCACTTCATGACAAATAGATGGGGAAACAGTGACAGACTTTAATTTTTTCAGCTCCAAAATCAATGGAGATGGTGTCTGCAGCTATGAAATTAAAAGACGCATACTCCTTGAAGAAAAGTTATGACCAACCTAGACAGCATATTAAAAAGCAGAGACATAACTTTGCCAAGAAAGTTCCATGTAGTCAAAGCTATGGTTTTTCCAGTAGTCATGTATGGATGTGAGAGTTGGACTATAAATAAAGCTGAGCACCAAAAAATTGATGCTTTTGAATTTTGGTGTTGCAGAAGACCTTTCAGAGTCCCTTGTACTGAAAGGAGATCCAACCAGTTCTGAATATTCATTGGAAGGACTGATGTTGAAGCTGAAATTCCAATACTTTGTCTACTTGATGCAAAGAACTGACTTTTTAGAAAAGACCATGATACTGGGAAAGATTGAAGACAGGAGGAGAAGGGTATGACAGAAGATGAGATGGTTGGATGGCATAAGCAACTTGATGGACATGAGTTTGAGTAAACTCTGGGAATAGGTAATGGACAAGGAGGCTTGGAGTGCTGCAGTCTATGGTTTGCAAAGAGTCGGACATGACTATGACTGAACTGATAAAGACAGTCAAACAGCTGTTTGGCTGGCATTTATGGCTGAGGATTATTTGTAGCATTAATAGATGATAATTAATGCAGTTGTAGTTTGTTAATTCTCATTACTCTATCTTTCTGTAGGAATGTTCTACAATTTATTCTTTTATAGATTATAGTTTTGGTAGTTTATTTTTATTTACAATGTTGTGTTACTTTCTCTTGAATGACAAAGTGATTCAATTATACATACATATATTAATTTGTGTATTCTTTTCCAGTATGATTTATCACAATATATTGAATAGTTCCCTCTGCTTTATAGTATGACCTTGTTATTTATCCTTTTTGCATAATAATTTGCAAATTCTATTATAGATTCTATTTTTTAGTGAGACTTTTAGTTTCTCATCCATTCATGAACTCTCTTTTAACATGCCTTTTGGTATCTATATGAGCTATTACTATGCAGTAATATGTAACTAGAAGTGAAATCACTGGCTTTCATAAAATGAGTTTAAAAATTAGACTTTTTCTACCCTAATCTATTTTCTGAACATAGTTGGGTAATGTTAATATTTTACAGATGTCATTCATGAATGAAGCCATCTGGTCCTGGAATTTTTTCCATGGAAAGATTTTTAGTGATGGATTTGGTTTATGTATTACTTTTATAATACAATATGTTTCTTAATGTATAACATACATAGATAAAAGCACACATTTTCTAAGCACATGAGGGTAAAAATTATTAAGGACATGTAAGAAGTTTGAGTTTGACTCTAAATAGCATATTTCTGTTAAGGCATTTGCTTGGATAAATCCAGTAATTTCTTGGGTATTCTCATTTTACTTTGGAGGTGGTTACTTGACTTTCAGGGCTGTGTTGTGTTAGAGATTATGTATGTAGTGATTATGGCACCTACTACAGAGTAGCTATTATTATTATTATTATGAATATTCTCTGTCATAGGCACAAATGACACCTTGTGGTTATCATCTTTAGCTAGAATGAAAATAACGAAGTTACAGAATAGCTAATATTTGAAATAATTTTAAAATAATAATAGCTAATATTTTAAATAATTTTAGAGTCAATATTTTTAGGAATGATCATTCATCTTGATCTTCTGCATTAATTACTCCTTTTACCTTTCAGTTAGAGATTATGTATGTAGTGATTATGGCACCTACTACAGAGTAGCTATTATTATTATTATTATGAATATTCTCTGTCATAGGCACAAATGACACCTTGTGGTTATCATCTTTAGCTAGAATGAAAATAACGAAGTTACAGAATAGCTAATATTTGAAATAATTTTAAAATAATAATAGCTAATATTTTAAATAATTTTAGAGTCAATATTTTTAGGAATGATCATTCATCTTGATCTTCTGCATTAATTACTCCTTTTACCTTTCCGATAAGCAAGATAAACTGAGGCTTTCATGGCGGCAGGCTCTTGAAGGAGCAGTTCCTTGTTGAGATTCGTTAATGGACTGGAACCTGGTAGTCCAGAATCGATGATAAGAAGGTAAAGGAGAAAAAGAGGCTGAGATTTCTTGGTTTACGTAGAAAGCCAATAAAGCCCCTGGCATGGGGCTTGCTCTGTTCATGGAGCAAGGCACCCTCTCGATGGGGTGAAGGCTCAGAGCACTTTCTCGAGAGGGTTTTAGAAGCCCAGGCAGGAAAGTGAACTCAAAGAGCCTCTGCACTCCAGGAGATCAGCCTAAAAAAGAGAGAGGGGGGGATAGAGAGAGGTGGGGAGAGAGACAGAGAGAACAACACGGGGACCAGAGCTCTGATGGAGCAAAGGTGTTTTAATCAACATGGTGTGGGCATATATACTATAGTTATTTTCAGCAAAGATAAATATTAAAATTCCAGACTTACAAAACATAGCTGATTCATATTAAAGAGAGAGAGAGAGTTGTAAATAATCCCTTTTACCCTATGGTTCACAAGAAGAAAGTTTTTCTTCACCATATAGAAAGTTTTTCTATCACCGTATAGAAAAACGAATGAAGGAAATGCCTGGATCCCTCAGCCCTGGGGAAGGCTTGCCTCTCCTAATTAATAAGGAACACAGGATTCCTGACAGATCCAAAGCAGCACACAGGAAGCCTCCTATTAAATGTTTCCTGACCGTTCCTTGAATGGAGAAAGATAGAGCTTGAACAGAAACTTTGGAATTTCTAAGAACAAGTATTTTCATATTAAGTGCCTTGGCAATTTCTAAAAATCCCATGACATTTTTAAAACAAGAAATGTTTGTTTTATAATTTCATGGCCAAAATTAATTACAGAAGAACCAGAACCATATAAAAGAGAAGATAATATGTACAGAATTAGGTAGTTATATTTCTTATAGTACTTGTGAGAACATAAGTACATTTACAAAACAGACGTGCGCACACACACACACACACACACATTTGGAGAAAGAGAGCAGAATAAATGATGTGAATGCAGAAATCAGAAGCAAGTTGTCTCTTGCTGAGAGAGTTAATTATTAGGTAGGTTGATAAGGAGTCTGGGGCCCTCGAGGAGAAATGGGTCCAGGACTCTCGAGAAAAAGAAAGGGGTCTGGGGTTCCTGAGGAGGAGAAAAGGAAAAACGTTTATTTTTTACATTCCTTTGTCTTAGTCACATAAGAGGTTTTTTTTTTTTTTAAGCCCAGAGCTAATGATTATACAACAAAACAACTCACCTTCTCAAGTATATGTCTTTCCTTAAGCTCTGTACTAATGATTATGAGACAACAGTGTATCTTGCTTGAGGGTATTTCTCCTTCTCAACAAGAACCTTGCACAGTAGAGCTGGTGCTCCACACCAAGAGATGCCACTGCAATGAGAAGCCCACACACAACAACTGAGTAGCCCTTGCTCACTGCAACTAGAGAAGAACCCGTGCAGCAGTGAAGACCCAGCAGAGCCANTCCAGGATGTCTGGCTCTAGATGAGTGATCACACCATCGTGATTATCTGGATCGTGAAGAACTTTTCTGTACAGTTCTTCTGTGTATTCTTGCCACCTCTTCTTAATATCTTCTGCTTCTGTTAGGTCCAGACCATTTCTGTCCTTTGTCGAGTCCATCTTTGCATGAAAATTTCCCTTGTTATCTCTAATTTTCTTGAAGAGATCCCTAGTCTTTCCCATTGTGTTCTTTTCCTCTATCTCTTTGCATTGATCGCTGAAGAAGGCTTTCTTATCTCTTCTTGCTACTCTTTGGAACTCTGCATTCAGATGCTATATCTTTCCTTTTCTCCTTTGCTTTTCACCTCTCTTTTTTTCACAGCTATTTGTAAGGCTTCCCCAGACAGCCATTTTACTTCAACCAGTAATGCTCAAGAAGCTGAAGTGGAAAGGGTCTATGAAGACCTCCAAGAACTTTTAGAACTAACACCCAAAAAAGATGTCCTTTTCATTATAGGGGACTGGAATGCAAAAGTAGGAAGTCAAGAAACACCTGGAGTAACAGGCAAAATTGGCTTTGGAATGTGGAATGAAGCAGGACAAAGACTAATAGAGTTTTGCCAAGAAAATGCACTGGTCATAGCAAACACCCTCTTCCAACAACACAAAAGAAGACTGACTCTACATGTGGACATCACCAAATGGTCAGCACTGAAATCAGTTTGATTATATTCTCTGCAGCAAAAGATGGAGAAGCTCTATACAGTCAACAAAAACAAGACCAGGAGCTGACTGTGGCTCAGATCATGAACTCCTTATTACCAAATTCAGACTGAAACTGAAGAAAGCAGGGAAATCTGCTAGACCATTCAGGTATGACCTAAATCAAATCCCCTATGATTATACAGTGGAAGTAAGAAATAGAGTTAAGGGCCTAGATCTGATAGATAGAGTGCCCGATGAACTATGGAATGAGGCTCGTGACATTGTACAGGAGACAGAGATCAAGACCATCCCCATGGAAAAGAAATTCCAAAAAAGCTAAATGGCTGTCTGGGGAGACCTTAGAAATAGCTGTCAAAAGAAGAGATTACTTTAATAAGAATAATTCATGGAGCGATAGTCCATACTGTGAACAAGACAGAAAGAAATGCAGGTAACAATGTATGTTCTAACACACCACCAGGCTTTAACACAGCAAACCAATGTTAGAGGACAGAATCAGTTTTGAATCTAAGAAGAGACAAGAGGAAAACACCGCTGTTTTTAATCACATCTCTGAGAGTCTGGAGAGTCTTTGTCACTTTTTTTCAGATTTTGCTTGAGTAAGAAGAGAGATTTCTTTAACTTTGCTTCAGGTTCTTGTGCCTATAGATGCTCCAATTAAACCTTTGAAGGACCATCACCATAGAAAATAGCAAAGACTCCTCAATGTTGTTCTTGGAAAACAAGGGGGATTGTGTATGCTTGTGATTTACTAAAGGAGACTCTGAAAAGGATAAGAGCCTCAGCAGGACAGCCTAGAGAACTATCTGCTCTCTAGTGGGAAAAGGTGCTTCTTGTAGTAAATTAGAGCTTTCCCTGAGGGATTATTCAGGGTAAAACATGGCACACACAAGCATTTTATATATAAATTATATATGGAAATTTTATATAGAAAGAACTAAACAAAAAATTTTATTCAAAGAATTAATATTAAACTTCAGAGAAATCACTCAGAAAAGAAAAAAATGTTGAATGGAACATTCAGAAAACACCTGTGCTAGTGACATCAGAGAATGGACAACCATGAAATGGAACAAGAGATTTTGCAAACACAGATGTGTAATGCTTACAAAGTTGCATTTGAAGAGTGCTTTGTAACTAAAGGATTTCTCCATTTTTTTCTAATTGTATTCTTATAAAAAAGACTGCGAGGTAGGAAAAACTGGTAGAATTTTATTATAGATGAGAAAAAAATGAGATCCTCTGAGCTAAGCAAACTGCCTACGAATAAACAAGATTCCTGGAGTTAGTCTTTCATTTATTTTTCCCTGGTGGCTCAGAGATTAAAGCGTCTGCCTCCAATGCGGGAGACCCGGGTTCAATCCCTGGGTCGGGAAGATCCTCTGGAGAAGGAAATGGCAATCCACTCCAGTATTCTTGACTGGAGAATCCATGGATGGAGAAGCCTAGTAGCCCACTCAACTCCACAGGATGGAACAAATGGCCTGGCCTAATTTTTGAAATTTGAAGCAAAAACTAGAGATGTACAAAACTCAAACACTGTATTATTAGTGTTCTTCAACCCTAATTTTTCATTTAATAACTGACTCTGTTTATTTGTTTTACTGTGCCACAGAGGCACACTCAGTTTACCACAAGTTATGTAAAAAAAGAAAAAAGAAAAAACATACATTCTTGTAAACAATACACAAAAATATATGGTCAATAAAATCATTGAAAAATAGTAAAAAGTGCTAGTACTCAGTTTAATGCTTTTGGTAGATAAGTGCATCTTGTCTACTATCATTTTGTCATCCTGGAATGTGAGGACATTCATTGGTCCTTTTCTATGGGCAGAGATAAAACCATACTAGTTTTCCTCATGCTTTGTTTCTTCCATTGTCTCCTGGCACACAATCAATCTCTCTCCCTCATACAAATGCTCTAAGAAATGTATCTGAGTGAGTCCCTTAGTCACTAATACGGAGTGCCACTTTAGTGCAGAAGCATGGCAGGTCACCTGGTAGACCATCGATGCCTTCTGTGATCACTCTGTAAATGACCAACTTTAAACAGGTTCTGAGGTTAAGGCCACTCAACCTTGTTCCAAAAAGAACACTGCAACTTAATATGTCAGAAATCCCCTGTGACTGCTTTAGTCAAAATGAGTCCAAAAATCTATAAATTACCTTTAGGCTTCAAAGTTTGTTGATACAAAAACACAACATCACAGAAGTTGAAGAAGCATATTTGAAGATGTTCTGTATTCTCAGAATGAGTGGCCAAATAGAATCTACTTAAATGGAAAAGGAAAAAAATAGTAGAAAATGAAATGGACTCATCTTCCAGCTTTCCAGGGCCTTGTTGTTGTTCATTGTTCAGTTGCCCAGTCATGCCCAACTCTTTGTGACCCCATGGACAGCAGCCTGCCCTTGTGAAATCTTATGCAGACCCGCTTTCCATAAGAAGCTGTGCTTTCAATATTTGCAGTTTTATATTCTCACTTTTAAAAGTTATGCCTCTTAGATTCTATTGCTAAGACAGTCAAATTTTTACCAACGAAATTCAAAGTCAAAATATAGTACAGTATTCATGGATATCGTGGGTTAATGGGTTGATATTCACGTTTGTATTTTTGAAAAATTCAATGACTTAACCCCAATAATAGTTACATTAAACACTGTGATGGACTTAGAAAACATATTTTATGGATGGGAGACTATTTTAATCAAATAATATCACTTAAGTTGATAGCATTATTACCTTGCGAGTTGTATGGCCATGTTAATAATAATGGTCTCACTTCTGGGGTCAATGGAATAAACAGCTCCAAAAGCACCACAATTACTGTATAAATCAATACTGACACTATGAAAATTTCAAAATCCTCATATATTATGTTTCCCAACTTTATTTTACAGTGCTGATAAGAAATAAAATATGATAAAGCACTAAGCACAATCTCTGGCACATACAATAAATCAGTGCCTATTAGAAGACTTGGAATCTGGAAAATATGAAACTGAAAGTAGTGAAGTTAATCAACAAAGCTCACAAAGCTAGATAATGAAAAATCTGAAAGAAGAACCCGCATCTCTAAAGCATTTGCTGCACGATTCTTTCTGCTTCACCATGTGCATTTATTTAACCCAAAGCTATTACTTCCTCCCTGACTGCCCCAGATATTACAGGATAGTCCTGATTTGTTTAATAATACTCTTAATTTTTTTGAGTACTAAATGACTTCCACATTGAGAAAAATGATTGCTTTAAAGAATTATGGTTCATTATATAGCTTTTATATTTTATCTTTAACCTAGTAGCTTTCAAAAAGTTTCAAGAAAAAAAAACAAGCCAGAAATACAGCACTTAAACTTCTTAATAAAGAAAACAAGTGATATCCTATGAATTTTCTCTCCGTGCAAATAAATTTTGCATAAATATAAGCTCAAAGGTTTTACATTAACTTGATATTTGAGATCAGTTCAATCAATAGTCAAATATCTTTTTATCTATATGTCATGGTGTATAAGCAAAAGTTAAAGAAAATAGGAAGAGAAAAAATAAGAGATAATGGAAAGAAAGAAAAGAAGTAATTTCTCTCAAGATAATTTTAAAATATTTTGAACTAGGTGAAAATTAAAGCCCTACTTATCAAAATTTGCTGGGTGCAGCAAAAATTTTACTTGGAATTTTATAACAATAAATGCATATGTCAGAAAATAAGAAAGTTATTAAAAAAAAAACCACTGAGTTTTCAATTTAGGAAGCTAGGGTAATAAGGAAAATTTACTCCTGAATGAGCAAAAGAGATTTTTAAAATAGAACAGAAATTAATGAAATTAAAAACAGGAACATGTTAATCACTGAGTCACGTCCTACTCTTTGTGACCTCATAGACTGTAGCCTGCTAGGCTCCTCTGTCTATGGAATTCTCCATGCAAGAATATTGGAGTGGATAGCCATTCCCTTCTCCAGAGGATCTTCCTGACCCAGGAATCAAACCCCAGTTTCTTGTATTACAAGTGGATTCTTCATCATCTGAGCCATCAGGGAAGCATCCCCTCCCCAAAAGGCAATAGTAAAGATTTTTAAAAATCAAAAGCTAATTATCTGAAAAGATTGATAAATTTGATGAAACTCTAGCCAGATTAAGATTAAAAGAAAAAATTTAAAAAAAGACACAAATTACCAGTATCAGAAATAAAAAAGTATCACCACTGACCCTATGAACATTAAAAGGAAAATTAAACACTATGAACATCTCTATTAACACAAATTTGCTAACTTAGATGACTTTAATCTCTTCTTTAGAGGGCACAAAGTACCAAAGCGCACACAAGGAGAATGAGCTCTATAGCTATTAAAAAAATATTGAAGAAAGAGTTTTTAAGTCCTCCAAAAAAGAAAGCAACAGCTCCAAATGTTTTTCACTGGTGAATTCTACCAGACACTTAAGACATGATACACCTTCCAGAAGAAAAAATGAAAAAAACACCTTACAACTTCTTGTAAGAGGTCAGCATTGCCTAATGTTAAAATTATATAAAGGCATTCCAGAAAAAGAAAACTACAGACCAATGTCACTCATGAACATAGACATAAAAGTCTTTAATAAAATTCCTTTGTTAAGTTTCTGCTTAGTGTGAACCCTGAGTAGATCCTCCTTATATTTGGTAGGATGGTTGGCTTCTTTTTTGTCAAATATATTAGCTTTGTTGATCTAACTTACCTCAATGGCAGGAAGCAGCAGCTAGACCAGATGTGTGGACTTGCTTTGTGATAAATGGCCTCAGCTTCTGCAGGATACCCTTGTCGTCAAAGACAGGGAAATGGAAAGGTAAGCAAGTTTCAGCCTATCTGTGAGTTTAAACTCAAACTGGTGGGATTCATGAACCCTGAGTAGATCCTCCTTATATTTGGTAGGATGGTTGGCTTCTTTTTTGTCAAATATATTAGCTTTGTTGATCTAACTTACCTCAATGGCAGGAAGCAGCAGCTAGACCAGATGTGTGGACTTGCTTTGTGATAAATGGCCTCAGCTTCTGCAGGATACCCTTGTCGTCAAAGACAGGGAAATGGAAAGGTAAGCAAGTTTCAGCCTATCTGTGAGTTTAAACTCAAACTGGTGGGATTCTAGCCTGTTCTTGATCTCTCACTCTTGATTTCCTATGCAGTGAACTTCAAATTTTAGCTCAGTCATGCTGAGAAGTGTCTGAGTGAACTCCGGGAGTTGGTGATGGACAGGGAGGCCTGGCGTGCTGCGATTCATGGGGTCGCAGAGTCGGACTCGACTGAGCGACTGAACGGAACGGAAGATACACACACACATGCATTTCAGAAAAAAAAAAAACAAAACCTTATTCATATTAGGTTTAATGAACTCCTGTATTTCCTATTCTCTTCTATTCTTACTCTGCTCTCTCTTCTAGTTCAAAGAATATTTTTAGTACTCATTTAATTTACATCAAAACTTCTGTCTCCAAGTTCCCTGTGCCATTTAGACTATCACCCCCCCACTGTAACCAAGCATAAACTCTTCCTTCTCCTATGTAGAATCATCTCTCCTTTTGTGCAGTGCTTCCTCTCCCCTCTGACTCATTCATGATCATCTCTTTTGCAAATCATTATTTCTCTTTTGTAAATCATCATTTCTGTTTTGTATCATCAAATTTCCTTCTTTTCTGGATCATTCCCATCACGATTGTAACTACACCCCCCTTAATGATTGCATCCAGGCCAATGGCTTTAATGCAGTAAATGTAATGTATTTATATTCTAATGACAGCCAGATTTATTTATTTTACCTTGATTTTCCCCCCTTGAAATTCAAACTTGTATCTAATTACTAACCCAGCACACCCACTGGGATGTTTAATGAACATCTTAAACTTAATACTTTGCAACAGTCCTCCTGTGCTCCTTTTGAGCTCCTTCATCCACCGTTTCTGTAACCCTCTGCTCTCTATTTGTGTTCAATGGCAAGTCCATCCTCATATTGGCCAGATCCTTAGAGTCACCTTTGTTTCCTCCATGCCTCCCATACCTAGGATGAAAAACTTGTTCTGGTTGGCTAGGACTCTCTAGTTTTAGCTCTGAAAGTCCCAAGACCTGGAAACCTCTCAGCACCAGGAAAAGCACATGGTTGGTTGCCTTACTCACATCCTACATCTTGCTTTGCTGTGATTTACGATTCTCACCTTCTGAAGGACTGTATGCTCCCTTACTTATTCTTAATTGTCCCTTCCCACTTCCCTATAAATGATGCTCAATGAGAACAGGGCCATTGCTGATTGAGTTCAATGCTCAGTGGCCGGAAGACTACATGGAACCCTGCAACCACGCTGCAAATATGTGTTGGACAGATATAGCTGTTAGTCTCTATGCAAGACTGTTTAAAATATCCATCATGTAAAGTTATTGTTCTGTGTCTTATCTGTCCTGTGACTTTTTTATACCTCTGGACCTAACCAACACTTCAGGTGAAAGGGGCAGAATAGAACTTTATTCTCCCTGAATAAAAATTAAAGGACCCTTGCCATGACCCCAGAGCTACAGTTTGGAGTTGAAGGCTTGGCCAGTTCTGAGTGTGTCCCTGCTTCATCTCCCATCCTTCATCAGAAGCTCTTTTTGATTTTGTGTCTATGTCTGTTTCTCCTCACTAGAAGGTCGTTTTCTGGGAGGCAAATGCTCTTAGTCACCCCGGAGCCATCATACTTAGTTTCTCAGTCGTGTCTGACTCTATGCAAGTGCGTGGACTGTAGCCAGCCTGGCTCCTCTGTCCATGGGGATTCTCCAGGCAAGAGTGTTGGAGTGGATTGCCATGCTCTCTTCCCAACCCAGGGATTGAACCCAGGTCTCTCATGTTGCAGGTGGATTCTTTCCCAGCTGAGCCACCAGGGAAGCCCAGGAGCCATCATGGTGCTTCACAAACAGGGTTTCTCAAAAGGAACACTGTTAACTAATATTTTTTAGAAGGGAATCCCAACACTAGAGCAGCAGAACTTACCAGGAAATTGCTTCAGGGAATTAAGGGGGCATACAATCCATGCACACTGTTTTGAAGCCTGTGAGTTGAGCCTGGCGGTTGCAGGGAGAGGGGAGCCAGTGGTTCCTGGGTTTGCCAATTAGAGCTTAATTTACTGCATATCTCCCGCCTTCCGGCTTGAGCAAAGGGATGTTTGCAGCCCAATTAGCCTCCAGGTTCCTTGGATTTGGTTTTGTAGTTATTTAGACCCATAATCTTCAGTAGGAAAATGCATAATTAGTGGAGCAGTGGTGACTCACTCTCCACAGAGGTGGAACTTGGCCTCCCACAAAGGCTTCTAAGAATAGCTGCTGCAGACGTGTTCTCAAAGAACAGAAACCAAATGCTGTGTCTATAAAGGTTCCTTTTGGTGCCTAACAAGAAAGCCACGATAGAAATCGAGAAAAATAATTCCCAGCATGCAACCTATGTACTGGAGATCCTGAAAAGACAAAAGAGTCTATTCCCGCAGTTAACACTATATTTTTTATGGTAAAAGAACAGGGTAGTTTGCTGTTCATTCTGTAGGCAGGAAAAAAAATATGTAAGTTCTATTTTTTTTTGCAAAATGTTTCAGAGATTTTTCCAAGAGATAAGTGAGTGCTGCTACTTCCTTATCAGCCGAATGTAAATAAGCACTGTATTTTTCTAATATATAACACTTCAATCATTTGTCTCTTATTTAATGTGTCAATAAGTCACTTAGCATATACTTAACTAGGGACCATAATGTGCAAGAAATTGTGAAGGATATAGAGTTGTATGAAAACTTGGTTGCTGTTTCCTGGGAATTTGCAAGCAAGTAAGAAGAGAAGAAATAAATGCAACTAATGCCAATAAATGGCAGAAAATTGAACAATTCAAAGACTTACTCTAAGTCTTGGGAATGTGATTTTTGCTGAGCCTTACCTCAAAATGACTCTGATGCTGGAAAGATTGAGGGGCAACAGAGGATGAGGTGGTTGGATGGGATCACTGACTCAATGGACATGAGTTTGAGCAAGCTCCAGGAGATGGTGAAAGACAAGGAAGCCTGGCGTGCTAGAGTCCATGGGTTTGCAGAGTTGGACACAACTGACTGAACTGCAACAACAACTTGAAAAATGTAGCAGGAAGGCAAAAACAAAACAAAACAAAACAAAAAAACTCGATGGAAAGGTATGGCCTTTTAGAAATGTATTTAAAATAATGTGTTAAAAATTGTGGCATACTTCACTCCATAGGACAGTCTCTAGTTCCATTCATTGGCTCCCTGGTAGCTCAGAGGTTAAAGAATCCGCCTGCAATGCAGCAAACTTGGTTTGATCCCTGGGTCAGGAAGATCCCCTGGAGCAGGGAGAGGTTCCATCCACATCTCTACAAATAATAGGCGGGATGGGGAGTGGTGGGAGGGAGGTGTAAGAAGGAGGGGGCATATGTATACACATAGCTGATTCACTTTGTTGTACAGCAGAAACTAACACAGCATTGTAAAACAACTATAATACAGTAAGAAATAAGAATAAAAACTTTATGGTTTTGATTTGCATTTCTCTGATAATGAGTGATGCTGAGCATCTTTTCATGTGTTTGTTAGCCATTTGTATGTCTTCTTTGGAGAAGTGTCTATTTAGTTCTTTGGCCCATTTTTTGATTGGGTCATTTCTTTTTCTGGAGTTGAGCTGCATAAGCTGCTTGTATATTTTTGAGATTAGTTGTTTGTCACTTGTTTCATTTGCTATTATTTTCTCCCATTCAGAAGGCTGTCTTTTCACCTTGTTTATAGTTTCCTTTGTTGTGCAGAAGCTTTTAATTTTAATTAGATCCCATTTGTTTATTTTTGCTTTTATTTCACACCAGTCAGAATGGCTGCGATCCAAAAGTCAACAAGCAATAAATGCCAGAGAGGGTGTGGAGAAAAGGGAACCCTCTTACACTGTTGGTGGGAATGCAAATTAGTACAGCCACTATGGAGAACAGTGTGGAGATTCCTTAAAAAATTGCAAATAGAACTGCCTTATGATCCAGCGATCCCACTGCTGGGCATACACACCGAGGAAACCAGAATTGAAAGAGACACGTGTACCCCAATGTTCATATTCATTTGCTATTATTTTCTCCCATTCAGAAGGCTGTCTTTTCACCTTGCTTATAGTTTCCTTTGTTGTGCAGAAGCTTTTAATTTTAATTAGATCCCATTTGTTTATTTTTGCTTTAATTTCCAGTATTCTGGCAGGTGGATCATAGAGGATCCTGCTGTGATTTATGTCAGAGAGTGTTTTGCCTATGTTCTCCTCTAAGAGTTTTATAGTTTCTTGTCTTACGTTTAGATCTTTAATCCATTTTGAGTTTATTTTTGTGTATGGTGTTAGAAAGTGATCTAGTTTCATTCTTTTACAAGTGGTTGACCAGTTTTCCCAGCATCATTTGTTAAAGAGATTGTCCTCAATCCACTGTATAGTCTTTCCTCCTTTGTCGAAGATAAGGTGTCCATAGGTTTTTAATTTATATTAAAAAAAAAAAAACAGTACCAACCGATAGAATGATTCTGTCCCATCCATTCTATATAGACTTGAACCAAAGTGTAATTACCTAAATGCCATTATGCTAACATTCTTTGTCAATAATACCCTTGGAAGGCTTCAAATGGCACATTAACAGTAGAAGCAGAAAATTGAAAGTCTCAGGTTGATATTACAAATGATCACTTAACTACTCTAAGTGAATTGTGTGTTTGTGTGTGTGTGTGAAACAGAGTGTGGAGTACCCAGCATAAGACAGATACCAAGTGAATGAAAACCAGTGAGGAAAATTAAAATAGATTTTAGCAGAATAAAACAAATTATCTAATAATGATATATTAGCTTATGGAGGAACTTCCTGCTTTCACTCAGGATTTCCTCTAAAGTGAAAATGGTCACATGAAAACTGAATGATGGGACTTCATTGATGCTCTGGTGGTTAAGAATCTGCCTTGCAATGTAGGGGATGTGAGTTCAAACCCTGGTAGGAGAGCTAATATCTCATACATTGTGGAGGAACTGAGCATGTGTGCTGCAACTACCAAAGTCTGCATGGTCTGGACCCTGCACAGCACAACTGAGGGTCTGTTTGCCACAAGAAAGATCTCACAGGCTGTAATGAAGACCTAATGCAGCCATTAAATAAATAAATAAATAAGCTGAATGACTTATTGGTGATGATACTTCAAAAGAGAGTCATGTGTCCACTCTGAGACTGTGACTCTCTCAGCCCCTGATTCTTGATGTGCAGAGTTTAAATCAAGAGTGCCAAAATTTTAGGTAAATCAAATATGTTCCTCATTAAGTATTTAAGATTATGGGCCAAATAAATATAGATCAATAAAGACAATTATCTTGGTATATTTATTGTTTAATTTATGTATTCATTTAAAAAAATAGTCATCCATATAATTACCAAATTTAAAATCATTTCTATGTGAAGTATATAATACTACACATGAAAAAAATCAAAATTAACTTCATAGTAAAAATAGAATATAAAAACAAATATCCAAATAAAGCAAAATGCAAGTCTTACAAGGTACAAAGAAGAGTATGCATTTAGTTGGAAAAGAAAATATTTTTGGAACAGCTAGAATTTGAGATGTATCTTGAGGATATATAGTGTATCTTCCAATGAATCTGATGGAAAATCATGTGGGAGGAGAGACCAGTAAAAGCAAAGGAAGGAGAGAAATATTTAATTTTACAAAGTATCAGATAAATTTGGAAATAAGGCTGGAATGTCACTGATAAACAGACAAGAAAGCTAGTGTAATTCTGGGCAAATAGTTTTGACTTTGCTTCATAGGTAGTGGATTTTTCATTCAGGACAGGGCCTTGGTCTGACAATATGTTTTGGTCTTTTTTTTTTTTTGGGCCATGCCACATGGATTGCAGAATCTCAGTTCCCCAACCAGGGGTGAACCCAGGTGCTTGGCAGTGAAAGTTCAGAGTCCTAACCACTGATTCACTAGGGCATTTTCAGAACAGCCCTTTCTGAAGATTAAGATATTTACAAATTGACAGATAAGTACAGCAGAGTTTTGTTATCTCTTTAGGTTCAGGGGGAGAACAGAAAAGCCTAAAGGTCTGATCCTGATTGTTGTTTTGTCCACATTATCCCCCCTCTTTTTTTTTTGGCCTAACCACCTGTCAGCCTTCTACTACCCACAAATATTTACATATTGACAGATAAGTACAGCAGAGTTTTGTTATCTCTTTAGGTTCAGGGGGAGAACAGAAAAGCCTAAAGGTCTGATCCTGATTGTTGTTTTGTCCACATTATCCCCCCTCTTTTTTTTTTGGCCTAACCACCTGTCAGCCTTCTACTACCCACATTTTACAGTAGAGAAAACAGGTTCAGAAATACTAGATCACTTCCAAGGGACACACAGCTGGTATTTGGCTGAGTTAGGATTTGAATTCATACCTAACAAGATTCAGTTTCTTAAACACTTTGTATTTCAAAAAGCAGTGACAGTGAGAATGAAAAGAGGAGAAAAGACAAGCAAAACATTTCTGAGGGGAATATCCAGAAATAACTCTCAATAGTAAGAGGAGGGATTAAGAGAAAAGCAAAAGATAAATTGGATTGTCACTATTCCACTTGACTGAAAACCTTTAAACACAGAACTGACATTTTAAACAAGCAGAAATTATCCTTAAGTGGAATGTCTATAACCCTTATTTTTGTTTTTCTAAAATCAAAAATTTCTCTAAAGATGCTGGGTTTAGCTTAATTAGCATACACTTCTTATTTATATTCATATCAACCCATATGTGATAAATCATTTCCAAATGGACTGCCCTTATCCAATATTTTAATTAGTTTTCTGAATAGTGAATGTATGGTAGAAGCTGACTGTCTCATTTCTGAAATTCAGAGAATTAAACTAAGTAGGAAGACTATAACCATGGTGCATTTGTCAAAAATCTACCCCCATATAACCCTTATTTTTGTTTTTCTAAAATCAAAAATTTCTCTAAAGATGCTGGGTTTAGCTTAATTAGCATACACTTCTTATTTATATTCATATTAACCCATTTGTGATAAATCATTTCCAAATGGACTGCCCTTACCCAATATTTTAATTAGTTTTCTGAATAGTGAATGTATGGTAGAAGCTGACTGTTTCATTTCTGAAATTCAGAGAATTAAACTAAGTAGGAAGACTATAACCATGGTGCATTTGTCAAAAATCTACCCCCAGGACAGAGCTTATTAGCCAAGGTTTCATAGTTAGTGTTCTAACAGCCCTCATATTTCCCAGTCATTCATCAGAAGAATTCATGGAAAAAAGATTAAGTGGAAAGTTTCAAGCTATTTTTTCCCTGGGGCACAAGAGAGTAAAAGGACACAGAAGTAATATCATTGTGTGAAAAAGATCTGCAATGAATATTCCTTCATTAAGTCTTCTCCTTCAACATGTCTCCCTCTCAAAACCAGATAACACATCTTAGTTAAGAAAGAGATCATAAAAGTAAGATGATGTTATGCCAGAACTCAGAACTCTTGCATCATTCTACCATATGTTCAAATTTTTGTATATAAGCATCATACAGACACAAACATAGACACATACGCAGACTCATTCATTCACTCATGCACAGATTGTTGGCACTNCTGAAATACAAGAAACATCTGCTCCTGTGTCTAATAACCCCACAATAGACTTGCCATTAATCAGAAGAGTTTCCATAGGACGTTTTTGAGTCATTTCGGTTATCCAAAAAGCCATATCACTAGACCCAAGTCCTTTCTCCTGCCTCTCACTCTGAGTAGCTGTGCACCCTATGGCATTGCTGTAAGGCAAATGTAGAAGCCGTGCTATTCTTTGTCCCTGATGTATTTGAAAAGTTTTAGTTGAGGGTGAAATCATCATCTGAATTTCTCCTGTATAATCTGAGTCAATTACTCCAGGGATGATTGTGAGGCCCTGCATGGCTAAGGAGCTTCTGCCTAATAGAATTCCCATCAAACCTGCCGGTAATGGACCTTTAACTCCAGTAGGAATTTTTATAGTGGGGCTATCTGGTGTTAATATTGTTGAGGTGCTGGAACTGAGGTCCAGTCCTGCGCTGCCTGGGATTGCTCTGATGAGTTCTGTGATGGAATGAAGGGAATGAATGGGTTCAGTGAAGTTGCCCCTATTGTCAGAGCCTGAGGCTGGCCCCTCAGTCCGTTTCCCGACTGTTGGTCGGGGCTCAAAGGAGTTCCATTTTTATGGAATCTTGACCTGCAGTCTCTTGCCCAATGATACCCTTTTTGACAGCGAGGGCAGGGAGATCTAGCAGACGAGGGGAGAGGGGTCTGCAAAGCGGATTCAGCTGGAGGGGCAGAATTAGTCAGATAAGAACCGGCGGTTCTTTGAGGCCAGGTATGGGAAATGTGTCCCTCCTGGCCACAGGAATAACAAGTTTTAGGGAAATTATTTCTACCTTGGTTACTGAATTTACTCCACTCTGGGTTATTGTTATTTGTAAAGAAGGATTGTACTGCCTGCTGATAAGTATTTCCTTTTATCCCTGCAGCTATGGTGACACCCTGCAGCACTGATGGTCCTACATCTGCACACTGTCTGATGTAATCTATTAATTGGCCAGATTTTTTAATAGGACATAAAATAGCCTGGCAGGTAGAGTTAGCTTTTCAAATGCCAGTTGTTTTACCAATATTCCGGCTACCTCAGAATTAGAAATCACTCTGTGGACAGCCTCTTTAAGACGTGAGACAAAGTCCTCATATGGCTCTTTGGATTTTTGTTTGATGTTGGAGAGGGAAGACGTTGATTTTTTCCCTTTAGGTAATGATCGCCAAGCCTCAACAGTACAAGCAGTTACTTGTTGGAGAGTATATTTGTCTAATCTCATCTGATTTTTAAGTATTGCATACCCATCAGTTTTCGTTAGCATACTTTTATCAATATAATTTAGTGTACCTAGTTGGTTATCTGGAGAAGGAAATGGCAACCCACTCCAGTGTTCTTGCCTGGAGAATCCCAGGGATGGGGGAGCCTGGTGGGCTACCGTCTATGGGGTCGCACAGAGTCGGACACGACTGAAGCGACTTAGCAGTAGCAGCAGCAGCAGCAGTTGGTTATCATCGGCTTGCTTTTGAGCAAGATCGTCAAACTTGGCTCTCCAAAGTATGTATTGCTCTCCAGATAAGTAGGCTTTAGCGACTGTTTTTTAACCATAGGGTGTCATCTATCTACCTGCCAAGGCTTTTACCAGTTGTATAGTGTATGGGACATTGGGCCCATTTGAGATGCAAGCATGTTTGAGTTCTTTTACCATTTTTATTGGAATGGGTTCTCATTTGATAGCCCTTCTTTGTCTTTTATCATCAAATATTATAGGAAAACCGGCTTCAAGGTGGTGATCAAATTTGTCTTCAGGGCTAGACAAGACCCTTTTCCAGGGAGTTTTTAGTGGGGCTCCTTTGCCCTTATAAGGAGGGGGTGGCAAGTGAGGCCCAAGATGTTCTATGTCTCTTTGTTTATACTTTGGGGGTCTTTTAGTTGTGCGTTGTTTAAATTTTTGGATGTTTTAACTGGGGATGTCTCTCTTAAATTTCTAGGTGCATATGGCCTGATAGGAGACATTTTTCTTGAGCTTCTGGGAGCAGAGGGCCTAACTGGGGAAATTTTTCTTGAATTCTTGGGAGTAGGAATCTGGTTGGGGAGGTTTTTCTTAAGCTCCTTGGGGCATCTTCATTTAATAAAGACCAATCTTCTTTAGAATGATATTGAATTACTTCCTCCAAATCTTCCTCATCTGAAAGCTGATCTTTTTTCTCCTCTCTATCTTTTAACATATTTTGGGTAGTCATTGCAGCTAACATTTTATTTAACTGCCAATAGCTAGGTATACCCTCCTTTTTCTTATTTTCTTCTTTGATAGATATCTTTTTTTCTTTACTTTTTCTTTTTAAGATGTGCTATTTCAGATTTAGGGACAGGGTCTAGAGCATCCTCATTTATATTCTATAAGGAAAAGGCGTCAATAGGCACCTTTTCAGAGCCATATTTAACATGGTAAGTTTTTAGTTGTTTTCCTACTCTCTCCCAGGTATCTAAGTTAACAATGTCTTCTTCTGGAAACCAGGGATAGTGTTTTTGTACAAATTTAAAAAATAAATAAATATTGGACTTTTTAACTTTAATTTCTCATTTAGTTAGCAACTGCAGGATTATTTTTATGAAAACCTTTTTTTTTTATTTACTGTTACTTATGTCAGAAAATTAAGAGTTATAGAAAAGTCTGTCTTGACAGAGGTTATATCTAGCCAAGGGGGGTCTTTTTCTTTACCCTAAGACAGGAAAGTCTACCTTGTCCAGGATTTTATCCTGGGCAAGGGGGTTTACTGTTAAACCCTAAGATAGCAAGTTTTTATTAACCTCTTTAACACTTTCCACCTTATTTTTCTATCTATCTTATGTAGGGGGGTCCGCGACACACTGACTGGGGGTCTGCCTGTCCCAAAAATTGAACGCTGGGGGAGACCTACCTTCAAATAGCCTGTTCAGACGCCAGTTGCAGGGGTCCAGCCCCGGTGGATCCAGGGAATTTGAAGCAGGGACGGCGTGGCAGAGGAAAACTTATTTATTTAGAAATATAAGAATAGATTAGGAAGAAAGTGTATAGTAGGAAAATTAGATGGAGTAAAGAGGGCTGAAAAACTTGGTTTAGGGGAAAGCAAATAAAATCTTAAGACAAGGGATTTGCACCATCTACGTGGGCCACTGGCGTCTGCTTGAACCTCTGAAAGGGCCTCACCATGGGCCTTTTTTCTTGCAGAACTTAGGGCCAGGGAAAGTAAGCAGACGTGGTGCGCCTCCCACTCCAGATGGGAATTTAGCCTGGAGTTAAAGTACAAGAGGACAGAGAGAGAGAGACATGGGGGGAGCTAGATTTCCTTTTTTCAATGAAGGAGTTCATGAGAGAAAATCATCCGAGAGGCTTTTCCAAGACAACTGCTCCAACTTTATTTTTCACAAGCCCCTTTTTATACAAATGAAGATCAATGGGTATTCAAATTTCGACAATGTCAGCAGTCCTGATTCTTATCGAGACCAGGCTTATTCTCTGCATACCTAATTGTATACACAAGTCTTAGGTAATTTACACCATCTTCCGGCCAAAAGGCCAATTCAACAATTTACAGCTCTTTTCTGATAAGTGTTATTTTTTCCAAAGTCTGGAGCCAGTCTCGGGGGCACTAAACAAAGTTGCATTCTTACATGGCAAGGACACAGCAAGCAAGGGGGAGTACAATGATTTATAAAAGAAAGCAATAACTCAAAAGCCTAATATTGCTAACATCAAAAAAATTTCTACATATCTTTCTTAAATGCTGTTTGTAAAGCTGAAACTTTCAGGTGCAAATCAGGAGGTCTGGCAGCAATTGTTGAGTTAACCGTGAAAGCCTGTCAGCATATGAATTTGAAAAGGCTCTGAAATTTAAAGATACTTTAAGGCTTTTGTGCCTCTCACACTTGGGAGGGTGTGAGCAATTAAAAGGATGTAGTAGGTCAAGGAGACTTGTTCGGCAGGCTAGAGTCTTATCAAAAGGGGGTTGAGCTGGAACACTCCTATCAAATGAAGAAGGACAAAGCCCTGAATTAACTTTATCCAGAAAAAGTCAAAACATAATGCAAAGCATAGAAATTCTTATTTTGGGGAGCAAATGTTCAGGAAACATCAGGGAGAATCAGATGACTCAAATTACCCTGCCATTTGAGTTTGCCACGAGACCCTGTCACAGGTGGGATTCCTCTCTCTGGCTCCCGACATGTCGGGGAACATCTTGAGTCACAGCAAGAGAGACTTCTGGGGGTCTTTTGGGCTGGAGGTACGACCCCAGGAGTTCCTCTTGACTCTCCTGTGGACAGCACCTCCTCCTGAGATGCGACGGGAATGCCGTGAATCCGTTCCCAATGAAGCAGGGAAAGGAACCCTTATCTCGAGCTAAGGAGGGGACAACGGGCCTCCTCTTGAGTTGTGGCGGGAGCCTCGGGGTTCCTCTAGAGTGGAAGCTCGTGTGTCAGGAAACTTCTTGTGTCGCATCAAGGGAGTGAAGGACCCTTTCGAGGTCCAAGAGGGAAGGTGTGATTTCACTCAACATGCTGCAGCGGAAAAGGGCCTCATGGCACCTGAAAGAGAGAACCTCCTGGTGTTTCTCGAGTTGCGGTAGGTCCCTCTTGAGTTACAACGGGAAACTCAGGGACCCGCTCGTGTGGCCTCAGGACAGGCCAGTCTCTGAGCAAATGGCGAGGGACACCTCGGGATTCCTGTACAGTCGGTGGCGGGTCCTAAGTCCTCGTCTAGAGCTGCAGCCGGACCCTGAGGTATCCTAGAAAGTGCTGACATGGGAATTGAGTCCCTTGGGAGTGTCCACAGGGGACTCAGCCCTCGTCTCGACTGGAGACATGCACGCCTGCTCTCTTTCTGTGCTGTAGCAGCACTGTCAGGCTTCCTGTCGAGTTGACACAAGGATCTGAGGATTTCCCCCGAGGTTCAACCACGGCTGTCACACGTGTCACCATGGTTTGAATTGATCCTCGGGGTGACAGTCTAGGCAGTGCAGGGACATCAGGTTCATCTGGAGTGGATTGAGACTGCTGGGGGTCTTTTGTCCTGGTGGCACGACCCCTGAAGTTCCTCTCGACTGTCCTGTGGGGAGAACCTCCTCCTGAGACTACAATGGGAACACTGGGAATCCGTTCCTGAAGAGCATGGCAAGGAACCCACATCTCGAGCTCAGGAGGGGACAACGGGGCTCCTCTAGAGTTGTGGCGGGACCCTCGGTGTTCCTCTCGAGTGGAGGGGCGTGTGTCGGGGAACTTCTTGAGTCACAGCAAGGGAGTGAAGGACCCTTTCGAGGTCCAACAGGGAAGGTGTGATTTTCCATGACATACCACAGCGGAAAAGGGCCTCATCCCACCTGAAAGGGAGGACCTCCTGGTGTTGGTCGACTTGCGGCAGGTCCCTATTGACTTACGACGGGGACTTCAAGGATCCACTCGTGTGGCCTCAGAAGAGGCCAGTTTCCGTGCGAAAGGCGTGGGACTTCTGGGAATTCCTCTCCAGTCAGTGGCGGGTCCTCAGTCCTCCTCTGGAGCTGAGTCCGGACCCTGAGGTTTCCTTGAAAGTGCTGACATGGCAGAATGGCAGCGATCCAAAAGTCAACAAGCAATAAATGCTGGAGAGGGTGTGGAGAAACGGGAACCCTCTTACACTGTTGGTGGGAATGCAAATTAGTACAGCCACTATGGAGGACAGTGTGGAGATTCCTTAAAAAATTGCAAATAGAAATGCCTTATGATCCAGCGATCCCACTGCTGGGCATACACACCAAGGAAACCAGAATTGAAAGAGACACGTGTACCCCAATGTTCATTGTGGCACTGTTTATAATAGCCAGGACATGGAAGCAACCTAGATGTCCATCAGCAGATGAATGGATAAGAAAGCTGTGGTACATATACACAATGGAGTATTACTCAGCTATTAAAAAGAATACATTTGAATCAGTTCTAATGAGGTGGATGACACTGAAGCCGATTATACAGAGTGAAGTAAGCCAGAAAGAAAAACACCAATACAGTATACTTACACATATATATGGAATTTAGAATGATGGTAATGATAAACCTGTACGCAAGACAGCAAAAGAGACACAGATGTATAGAACAGCCTTTTGGACTCTGTAGGAGAGGGAGAGGGTGGGATGGGTTGGCAGAGTGGCAGTGTAAATGTGTGATATCATAAGTGAAAAGAATTGCCAGTCCAGCTTTGATGCAGGATGCAGGATGCTTGGGACTGATGCATGGGGATAATCCAGAGAGAGGGTGTGGGACAGGAAGCGGGAAGGGGGTCAGGATTGGGAGTTCATGTACACTCATGGCTGATTCATGTCAATGTGTAGCAAAACGAATACAGTATTGTAAAGCAAAACAAACTAAAAAAATAAAAATTAATTTAAAAAAAAAAAGAAAGTGCTGACATGGGACTTGGGTCCCTCTGGAGTGTCCACAGGGGAGTCAGGCTACATCTGTAGAGGAGACATTCACGCCCAATCTCCTCCTGAGCTGTAGCAGCACTGTCAGGCTTCCTGTCGAGTTGACACAGGGATCTGTGGCTTTCCCTCGAGGTGCCCCAGGGCTGTCACACGTCCCACCATGGGGTGAGTCGATCCTCGAGGTGAGAGTCGAGGCAGTGCAGGGACATCACTTTCATCTGGAGTGGACTGAGACTGCTGGGGTTCTTTTGGCCTGGTGAAACGACCCTTGGTGTTCCTCTCCACTCTCCTTTGGTGAGCACCACCTCCTGAAATGCGATGGGAACGCTGGGAATTTGTTCCCAACAAACAGGGAAAGGAACCCTCGTCTCGAGCTGAGGAGGGGACAATGGAGCACCTCTTGAGTTGTGGCGGGGCCCTCGGGGTTCCTCTCGAGGGGAGACACGTGTGTCAGGGAACTTCTTGAGTCACAGCAAGGGAGTGAAGGACCCTTTCGATGTTCAAGTGGGAAATTGTGATTTCCCTCTACATGCCACAGTGGAATATGTCTTCATCGGGCCTGGAAGGGAGAACCTCCTGGTGTTTCTCGAGTTGCGGCAGGTTCCTCTCGAGTTACGTTGGGGACCTCAGGGACACACTCGTGTGTCCTCAGAAGAGGCCATTCTCTGTGCGAATGGCGAGGGACCTCTCGGGATTCCTCTCCAGTCGGTGGTGGGTCCTAAGTCCTCCTCTGGAGCTGCGGCCGGAACCTGAGTTTCCTCCAAAGTGCTGACATGGGACTTGGGTCCGTCTGGAGTGTCCACTGGGGAGTCAGGCCTCGTCTCGAGTGGAGACATGCACGCCCACTCTCCTCCTGTGCTGTAACATCACTGTCAGGCTTCCTGTTGAGTTTACACAGGGATCTGTGGCTTTCCCTCGAGGTGCCACCAGGTCTGTCACACGTGCCCCCGTATGGTGAGTCGATCCTCAGTGTGACTGTCGAGGCAGTGCAGGGACATCAGGTTCATCTGGAGAGGACTGAGATTTTGGGGTCTTTGCCTGGTGGCATGACTCCTAGACTTCCTCTCGACTCTCGTGTGGAGAGCACCTCCTCCTGAAATGCGACGGAAACTCTGGGAATCATTTCCCAACGAAGCAGGGAAAGGAACCCTCATCTCGAGCTGAGGTGGGGACAACGTGGATCCTCTTGAGTTTTGGCGTGACCCTCGGGGTTCCTCTCGAGTGGAGGCACGTGTGTCGGGAACTTCTTGAGTCACAGCAAGGGAGTGAAGGACCCTTTCACCATCCAAGAGGGAAGGTGTGATTTCCCTTGACATGCCGCAGCGGACAAGGGCCTCAACGCGCCTGGAAGGGAGAACCTCCTGGTGTTTCTCAAGTTGTGGCAGGTCCCTCTCGAGTTATCATGGGGACCTCAGGGACCTGCTTCTGTGGCCTCAGGAGAGGCCAGTCTCCATGTGAATGGAGAGGGACCTCTCGGGATTCCTTTCCAGTCAGTGGCAGGTCCTAAGTCCTGCTCTGGAGCTGCAGCCACATTCTGAGGATTCCTTGAAAGTGCTGACATGGGACTTGGGTCCCTCTGGAGTGTCCACAGGGTTGTCAGGTCTCGTCTCGAGTGGATACATGCAGGCCCACTATCCTCCAGAGCTGGAGGAGAACTGTCGGCTTCCTGTCAAGTTGACACAGGGATCTGTGGCTTTCACTCGAGGTGCCACCAAGGCTGTCACACTTGCCACCATGGGGTGAGTCGATCCTTGGGGTGAGAGCCTAGGCACTGCAGGACATCAGGTTCATCTGGAGTGGACTGAGACTTCTGGGGGACGTTCCGTCTGGTGGCATGAGCCCTGGAGTTCCTCTCGACTCTCCTGTGGAGAACACATCTTCCTGAGAGGGGACGGGAACACCGGGAATCCGTTACCGACAAAGCAGAGAAAGGAACCCTCATCTCTAGCTGAGAAGGGGACAACAGGGCTATTCTTGAGTTGTTCCGGAACCCTGAGGATTTTTTCCGAGGAAAGACGTGTGTGTCGGGTAACTTCTTGAGTCGCAGCAAGGGAGTGAAGGACCCTTTTGAGCTCCAAGAGGGAAAGTGTGATTTCCCTTGAATGGCGTGGCAGAAATGGGCCTCTTCGAGCCTTGGAAGGGTGAACCACCTGGTGTTTCTAGAGTTGTGGCAGATCCCTCTGGAGTTACGACGGGGACCTCAGGGACATGCTCGTGTGGCCTCAGGGGATGACAGTATCCATGCGAATGGTGACGGACCTTTCAGGATTCTTCTCCAGTCAGTGGCGTGTACTAAGTTCTCGTCTGGAGCTGCGGCCGGTCCTAGAGGTTTCCTCAAAAGTGCTGACATGGGACTTGGGTCCCTCTGGAGGGTCCAAAGGGAAGTCTGGCCTCGTCTAGAGTGGAGGCATGCATGCCCGCTCTCATCCTGTGCTGTAACAGCACTGTCAGGGTTCCTGTCGAGTTGACACAGGGATCTGTGGCTTTCCCTCGAAGGGCCACCAGGGCTGTTACATGTTGCACCATGGGGTGTGTCGATCCTCGGGGTGACAGTCGAGGCAGTGCAGGGACATCACTTTCATCTGGTGTGGACTGAGCCTTCTACAGAGTCTTTTAGCCTTATGACACGACCCCTGGAGTGCCTCTCGACTCTCCTGTGGAGAGCACCTCCTCCTGAAATGTGATGGGATTGCCGGGAATTTGTTCCGGACAAACAGGGAAAGGAACCCTCATCTCGAGCTGAGGAGGGGAGTACGGGGCTCCTCTTGAATTGTGGCGGGACACTCGGGGTTCCTCTCGTGGGAGACACGTGTGTCAGGGAACTTCTTGAGTCACAGCAAGGAAGTGAAGGACCCTTTCGATGTTCAAGAGGGAAGGTGTGATTTCCCTCAACATGCCACAGTGGAATATGTCCTCATCTGGCCTGGAAGGGAGAACCTCCTGGTGTTTCTCGAGTTGCGGCAGGATCCTCTCAAGTTACATCGGGGACCTCAAGGACATGCTCGTGTGTCCTCAGGAGAGGCCATTCTCTGTGTGAATGGCGATGGACCTCTCGGGATTCCTCTCCAGTCGGTGGTGGGTCCTAAGTCCTCCTCTGGAGCTGCGGCCAGAACCTGAGTTTTCCTCAAAAGTGCTGACATGGGACTTGGGTCCGTCTGGAGTGTCCACAGGGGAGTCAGGCCTTGTCTCGAGTGGAGACATGCACACCCGCTCTCCTCCTGAGCTGTAACAGCACTGTCAGGCTTCCTGTTGAGTTTAAACAGGGATCTGTGGCTTTCCCTCCTGGTGCCACCAGGGGGGTCACACGTGCCACCGTATGGTGAGTCGATCCTCAGTGTGACTGTCGAGGCAGTGCAGGGACATCAGGTTCATCTGGAGTGGACTGAGATTTTGGGGTCTTTTGCCTGGTGGCATGACTCCTGGAGTTCCTCTCGACTCTCGTGTGGAGAGCACCTCCTACTGAGATGTGACGGGAACCCTGGGAATCCTTTCCCAACGAAGCAGGGAAAGGAACCCTCATCTCGAGCTGAGGTGGGGACAAAGTGGCTCCTCTTGAGTTTTGGCATGACCCTCAGGGTTCCTCTCGAGTGGAGACGCGTGTGTTGGGGAACTTCTTGTGTATCAGCAAGGGAGTGAAGGACCCTTTCACTGTCCAAGAGGGAAGGTGTGATTTCCCTTGACATGCCGCAGCGGAAAAGGGCCTCACCGTGCCTGGAAGGGAGAACCTCCTGGTGTTTCTCGAGTTGTGGCAGGTGCCTCTCAAGTTACGAAGGGGACCTCAGAGACCCAATTCTGTGGCCTCAGGAGAGGCCAGTCTCCATGGAATGGAGAGGGACCTCTCAGGATTCCTCTCCAGTCGGTGGCGGGTCCTAAGTCCTCATCTGGTGCTGCGGCCAGATCCTGAGGATTCCTTGAAAACGCTGACATGGGACTTGGGTCCTTCTGGAGTGTCCACAGGGGAGTCAGGACTCATCTCGACTGGAAACATGCAGGCCCACTCTCCTCCTGAGCTGGAGCAGCACTGTCGAGCTTCCTGTTGAGTTGACACAGGGATCTGTGGCTTTCTCTCGAGGTGCCACCAAGGCTGTCACATGTGCCACCATGTGGTGAGTCGATCCTCAGGGTGACAGTCGGGGCACTGCAGGGACATCAGGTTCATCTGGAGTGGATTGAGACTTCTGGGAGACTTTTTGCCTGGTGGCATGAGCCCTGGAGTTCCTCTCGACTCTCCTGTGGAGAGCACATCTTCCTGAGAGGCGACGGGAATGCCGGGGATCTGTTACCGATGAAGCAGAGAAAGGAACCCTCATCTCTGGCTGAGGAGGGGACAACGGGGCTACTCTTGAGTTGTTCCGGGACCCTGAAGATTTTTCTTGAGGAGAGACGCGTGTGTCGGGGAACTTCTTGAGTCACAGCAAGAGAGTGAAGGACCCTTTTGAGGTCCACGAGGGAAAGTGTGATTTCCCTTGAATGGCATGGCAGAAATGGGCCTCTTCAAGCCTTGGAAGTGTGAACCCCCTGGTGTATCTAGAGTTGTGGCAGGTCCCTCTGGAGTTACAATGGGGACCTCAGGGACATGCTCATGTGGCCTCAGGAGATGACAGTATCCGTGCGAATGGCGATGGACCTTTCAGGATTCTTCTCCAGTCGGTGGTGTGTACTAAGTTCTCCTCTGGAGCTGCGGCCGGTCCTAGAGGTTTCCTCAAAAGTGCTGACATGGGACTCGGGTCCCTCTGGAGTGTCCCCAGGGAAGTCTGGCCTTGTCTCGAGTGGAGGCATGCATGCCCGCTCTCATCCTGTGCTGTAGCAGCACTGTCAGTCTTCCTGTCGAGTTGACACAGGGACTGTGGCTTTCCCTCGAACTGCCACCTGGGCTGTTACATGTTGCACCATGGGGTGTGTCGATCCTCGGGGTGACAGTCGAGGCAGTGCAGGGACATCACTTTCATCTGGTGTGAACTGAGCCTTCTGCAGAGTCTTTTAGCCTTATGACACGAATACTGGAGTTCCTCTCGACTCTCCTGTGGAGAGCACCTCCTCCTGAGATGCGTCGGGAACGTCAGGAATCCTTTCCTGTCAAACAGATCCCTCTCCAGTTATGACGGGGACCTCAGGGACCCCATGGTGTGGCTTCAGGAGAGGCCAGTCTCCGTGCGAATGCGAGGGACCTCTCGGGATTCCTCTCCAGTCAGTGGCGGAGACCTACATTCCAATTGCCTGTTCAGGTTCCAGTTGCCCGGGTCCGGCCCGGTCAATGCAGGGAATTCGATGCGGGTCCGGCGTGGGTGAGGAAAAACTTATTTATTTAGAAATATAAGAATAGATTAGTAAGAAAGTGTATAGTAGGAAAATTAGATGGAGTAAAGAGGGCTGAATAACTTGGTTTACGGGGAAAGCCAATAAAATCTCAAGACAAGAGATTTGCACCATCTATGTGGGCCACCCGCGTCCACTTGAACCTCTAAAAGGGCCCCACCATGGGTCTTTTTTCTTGCAGAACTTAGGGCCAGGGCAAGTAAGTAGATGTGGTGCACCTCCCGCTCCAGATGGGAATTTAGCCTGGAGTTAAAGTACAAGAGGACAGAGAGAGAGAGACATGGGGCGAGCTAGATTTCCTATTTTCAATGAAGGAGTTCGCAAGAGAAAATCATCCGAGATGCTTTTCCGAGACAACTGCTCCAACTTTATTTTTCACAAGCCCCTTTTTATACAAATGAAGATCTATGGGTATTCAAATTTCGACAATGTCAGCAGCCCTGACTCTTATCGAGACCAGGCTTACTCTCTGCATACCTAATTGTATACACAAGTCTTAGGTAATTTGCATCATCTTCTGGCCAAAAGGCCAATTCAACAATTTAAAGCTTTTTCTGATAAGTGTTATTTTTTCCAAGGTCTGGAGCCATTTTTAGAGGACACTAAACAAAGTTGCCTTCTTACAAGTCAAGGACACAGCAAGCAAGGGGGAGTACAATGATTTATAAAAGAAAGCAATAACTCAAAAGCCTAGTATTGATAACATCAAAAAAACTACCAAATATCTTTTTTAAATGTTGTTTGTAAAGTTGAAACTTTCAGGAGCAAATCAGGAGGTCTGGCAGCAATTGTTCAGTTAACCGTGAAATTCTGTCACCATATGAACTTGAAAAGGCTCTGAAATTTTAAAATACTTTAAGGCTTTTGTGCCTCTCACACTTGGGAGGTTGTGAGCAATTCAAAGCTTGTAGGAGGTAAAGGGGACTTGTTAGGCATTCTAGAGTCTTATCAAAAGGGAGTTGGGCTGAAACACTCCTATCAAATGAAGAAGGCCAAAGCCCTGAATTAACTTTATCCAGAAAAAGTCAGAAAATAATGGGAAAACAGAAAAAATCTTATTTTGGAGAGCAAATGTTCAGGAAACGCCAGGGAGAAATCCGATGATTAAAATTGCCCTGCCATCTGAGTTTGCCACGTGACCCTGTCACAGGTGGGATTCCTCGCTCTGGCTCTAAACATGTCGGGGAACATCTTGAGTCGCACCAAGAGAGTGAAGGACCCTTTTGGGGTCCAAGAGGGAAGGTGTGATTTCCCTCAACATGCTGCAGTGGAAAAGGGCCTCATTGCACCTCAAAGGGAAAACCTCCTGGTGTTCCTCCAGTTGCAGCAGGTCACTCTCGAGTTACGACGTGGACCTCAGGGACCCGCTCGTGTGGCCTCAGAAGAGGCCAGTCTCCGTGTGAATGGCAAGGGACCTCTCGGGATTCCTCTCCAGTCGGTGGCGCTTCCTAAGTCTTCATCTGGAGCTGCTGCCAGACCCTGAGGTTTCCTCGAAAGTGCTGACATGGGACTTGGGTCACTCTGGAGTGTCCACAGGGGGGTCAGGCCTCGTCTCGAGTGGAGACATGCACGCCGCTCTCCTCCGTAGCTGTAGCAGCATTGTCAGGCTTCCTGTCTAGTTGACACAGGGATCTGTGACTTCAACTCGAGGTACCACGAGGGCTGTGACACGTGCTACCATGGGTGAGTTGATCATCAATCTGACAGTCGAGGTAGTGCAGGGATATCTGGTTCATCTGGAGTGGACTGAGACTTCTATGGGACTTTTGGCCTGGTGGCACGTCCCTTTGAGTTCCTCTCGACTCTCCTGTGGAGAGCACTTCCTCCTGAGATGTGACGGGAACACCAGGAATCCGTTCTCAATTAAGCAGGGAAAGGAACCCTCATCTCTAGCTGAGGAGGCGACAACAGGGCTCCTCTTGAGTTGTGGCAGGACTCTTAGGGTTCCTTTCGAGTGGAGCCACATGTGTCGGGGAACTTTTTGAGTTGCAGCAAGGGAGTGAAGGACCCTTACAATGTCCAAGAGGGAAGGTGTGATTTCTCTCCACATGCCGCAGCGGAAAAGGGCCTCATCGCGCCTGGAATGGAGAACCTCCTGGTGTTTCTCGAGTTGTGGCAGGGCCCTCTCGAGTTGCAACGGGGACCTCAAGAACCCACTCATGTGGCCTGAGTAGAGGCCAGTCTCCGTGAGAATAGCGAGGGACCTCTAGGTATTCCTCTGCAGTCGGTAGCTGGTCCTAAGTCTTGGTCTGGAGCTGGGGCCCGAACCTGAGGTTTTCTCGAATATGCTGACATTGTACTTGGGTCCCTCTGGAGTGTCCACAGGATAATCAGGCCCCGTCTCGAGTGGAGACATGAACTCCTGCTTTCCTCCTGAGCTGTAGCAGCACTGTCAGGCTTCCTGTCGTGTTGATACAGGAATCTGTGGCTTTCTATCGAGGTGCCGCCAGGGCTGTCACACGTGCCAACATGGGGTGAGTCGATCCTCCGTGTGACAGTTGAGGCTGTGCAGGAACATGACGTTCATCTGGAGTAGACTGAGACTTCTGGGGTTCTTTTGGCCTGGTGGCACGACCCATGGAATTCCTCTCCACCTCCTGTGGAGAGCAGCACCCCCTGAGATGCGACGGGATCGCCAGGAATCCATTCCTGACGAAGCAGGGAAAGGAGCCCTCATCTCGAGCTGAGGAGGGGACAACGGGGCTCCTCTTGTGTTGTGGCGGGACCCTCGGGGTTCCTCTAGAGTGGAAGCGCATGTGTTGGGGAACTTCGTGATTTGCAGCAAGGGAGTGAAGGACCCTTTCCATGTCCAAGATGGAAGGTGTGATTTCCCTCGACATGCGGCAGCAGATAAGGGCCTCAACGTTCCTGGAAGGGAGAACCTCCTGGTGTTTCTCGAGTTGCAGCAGGTCCCTCTCGAGTTACGACGGGGACTTCATGGACCCACTCGTGTGGCCTCAGGAGAGGCCAGTCTCCGTGCAAATGGTGAGGGACTTCTCGGGACTCCTCTCCAGTCTGTGGCGGGTCCTAGTTCCTCGTGTGGAGCTGCGGCCGGACCCTGAGATTTCCTCGAAACTGCTGACATTAAACTTGGGTCTCTCTGGAGTGTCCACAGTGGAGTCAGGCCTCGTCTCGAGTGGAGACATGCTCGCCCGCTCTCCTCCTGAGCTGTAGCAGCACAGTCAGGCTTCCTGTCGAGTTGACACAGGGATCTGTGGCTTTCCCTCGAGATGCCACCAGGGCTGTCACACGTGCCACCATGGGGTGAGTCGATCCTCAGCGTGAGAGTCAAGGCAGTGCAGGGATATCAGGTTCATGTGGAGTGGACTGAGACTTCTGGGGGTGTTTTGGCCTGGTGGCAAACCCCTGGAGTTCCTCTCGACACTCCGGTGGAGAGCACCTCCTCCTGAGATGCAACAGGAATGCCAGGATCCGTTCTCGTCGAAGCAGGGAAAGAACACTCATCTTCAGCTGAGGAAGGGATAACTGGGCTCCTCCTTAGTTGTGGCAGGATCCTCGGTGTTCCTCTGGAGTGGATACACGTGTGTCCTGAAACTTCTTGAGTCACAGAAAAGGGAGTGAAGGACATTTTCAAGGTCCAAGCAGAAAGGTGTGATTCCCCTGACATGCCCGGCGGAAAAGGGCCTCATCACACCTGGAAGGGAGAACTTCCTGTTGTTTCTCGAGTTGCAGCAGGTCCCTCTTGAGTTACGACGAGGACCTCAGGGACCCTCTCGTGTGGCCTCAGGAGAGGCCAGTCTCCATGCAAATGGCCAGGGACCCCTCAGGATTGCTCTCCAGTCGGTCATGGGTCCTAAATCCTCATCTGGATATGGGGCTGGACCCTGAGGTTTCCTCGAAAATGCTGACATGGGACTTGGGTCCCTCTGGAGTGTCCACAGGGGAGTCAGGCCTCGTCTCCAGTGGAGACATGCACGCCCGCTCTCCTCCTGAGCTGTAGCAGCACAGTCAGGCTTCCTGTCGAGTTGACACAGGGATCTGTGGCTTTCCCTCGAGGTGCCACCGGGGCTGTCAAACCTGATACCATAAGGTGAGTCAATCCTCGGGGTGACAGTTGAGTTAGTGGAGGGACATCAGGTTCATCTGGAGTGGACTGTGACTTCTGAGGGTCTTTTGGCATGGTGGCAGAACACCTGGATTTCATCTCTTCTCTCCTGTGGAGAGCCCCTCCTCCTGAGATGCGACGGGAATGCCGGGAATACATGTCCAATGAAACAGGGAAAGGAACCCTCATCACGAGCTGAGTAGGGGGCAACGGGGCTCCTCTTGAGTTGTGGCAGGACCCTCGGGGTTCCTCTCGATTGGAGGTGCGTATGTTTGGGAACTTCTTGAATCTCAGCAACGGAGTGAAGGACCCTTTCGAAGTCTAAGAGGAAGGGTGGAATTTCCCTCGACATGCCGCAGTGGAAATGGGCCTCATTGCGCCTGGCAGGGAGAACCTCCTGATGTTTCCCGAATTGCGGCAGGTCCATCTCGAGTTCCAAAAGGGACCTCAGGGTCCTCTGGTGTGGCCTCAGGAGAGGCCAGTCTCCGTGTGAATAGCGAGGGACCTCTCGGGATTCCTGTCCAGTCAGTGGCGGGTCCCTAGTCCTCGTCTGGAGCTACGGCCGGACCCTTGGTTTCCTCGTAAGTGCTGACATGGGACTTCGGTCCCTCTGGAGTGTCCACACGGGAGTCAGGCCTCCTATCGATTGGAGACATGCATGTCCGCACTCCTCCTGAGCTGTAGGAGCACTATCAGGCTTACAGTCGAGTTGACACAGGGATCTGTGGCTTTCGCTCGACCATAGGGTGAGTCGATTCTCAGGGTGAAATTCGAAGCAGTGCAGGGAAATAAGGTTCATCTGGAGTGGATTGAGACTTCTGGGTACTTTTGGCCTGATAGCATGACCTATGGAATTCCTCTCAGCTCTCCTGTGGAGAGCACCTCCTCCTGAGATGAGACGGGAACGCAGGGAATCCGTTCCCAACGAAGCACGGATATGAAACCTCATCTCAAGCTGAGGAGGGGACAACGGGGCTCCTCTTGAGTTGTGGCGGGACCCTCGGTGTTCCTCTCGACTGGAGACGTGTGTGTCGAGTGACTTTTTGAGTCACAGCAAGGGAGTGAAGGACCCTTATGATGTTCAAGAGGGAAGGTGTGATTGCCCTGGACATGCCGCAGCAGAAAAGGGCCTCATTGCGCCTGGAAGGGAGAACCTCCTGGTGTTTCTCGAGTTGTGGCAAGTCCCTCTCGCATTACGATGGGGACCTCAGGGACCCGCTCGTGTGGCCTCAGGAGAGGTGAGTCTCCGTGCGAATAGCAAGGGACCTCTAGGGATTCCTCTGGAGTTGGTGGCTGGTCTTAAGTCCTGGTCTGGAGCTGCGGCCCGAACCTGAGCTTTCCTCAAAAATGCTGATATGGGACTTGGGTCCCTCTGGAGTGTCCACAGGGGAGTCAGGCCTCGTCTCTAGTGGAGACATGCTCACCCGCTCTCCTCCTGAGCTGTAGCAGCACTGTCAGGCTTCCTGTCGAGTTGACACAGTGATCTGTGGCTTTCCCTCGTGGTGCCACCAGGGCTATCACACGTGCCACGTCGATCCTTGGGGTGACAGTGCAAGCTGTGCAGGAACATCACATTCATCTGGATTGGACTGAGCTTCTGGGGGTCTTTTGGCCTGGTGGCACGACCAATGGAGTTCCTCTAGACTCTCATGTGGAGAGCACCTCCTCCTGAGATGTGACGGGAATGCCGGGAATCCGTTCCCGACGAAGCAGGGAAAGAAACCCTCATCTCGAGCTGAGGAGGGGACAACAGGGCTCCTCTTGAGCTGTGGTGGGACCCATGGGATTCCTCTCCAGTGGAAGCACGTGTGGTGGGGGAACTTCTTGAGTCACAGCAAGGGAGTGAAGGACTCTTTTGAGGTTAAAGAGGGAAGGTGAGATTTCCCTTGACATGCCACGGAGGAAAAGGTCCTCATGACTCATGAAAGGGAGAACCTTCTGGTGTTTCTCAAGTTGCGGCAGGTCCCTCTCGAGTTATGACGAAGACTTCAGGAGAGGCCAGTCTCCGTGCAAATGGTGAGGGATCTCTCGGGATTCCTCTCCAGTCGGTGGCGGGTCCTAAGTCCTCGTCTGGAGCTGCAGCCGGACCGTGAGGTTTCCTCAAAAGTGCTAACATGGCTCTTAGGTCACTCTGGAGTATCCACATAGTAGTCAGACCTCGTCTTGAGTGGAGACAATGCACTCCCGCTCTCCTCCTGAACGGGATAAGCACTGTCAGGCTTCCTGTCGAGTTGACACATGGATCTGTGGCTTTCCCTTCAGGTGCCACCAGGGCTGTCACACATGCCATCATGGGGTGAGTCGACCTTTGGGGTGACAGTCGAGGCAGTGCAGGGACATCAGGTAAATCTAGAGTGGACTGAGACTGCTGGGGGTCTTTTGGCCTCGTGGCACAATCCCTGGAATTCCTCTCAACTCTACTGTGGAGAGCACCTCCTCCTGAGATGTGATGGGAACGCCGAGAATTCTTTCCCAACGAATCAAGGAAAGGAACCGTCATCTCGAGCTGAGGAGGGGACAAGTTTCTCCTCTTGTTTTCTGGCGGGAATCTCGGGGTTCCTCTCGAGCAGAGGCGCGTGTGTTGGGAAACTTCTTGAATCGCAGCAAGGGAGTGAAGACACTTTCGAGATTCAAGCAAGAAGGTGTGATTTCCCTCGACATGCCACAGTGGAAAAGGGCCTCATCATGCCTGGAAGGGAAAACCTCCTGGTGTTTGTCGACGTGCGGCAGGTCCCTCTCGAGTTACGACAGGGACTTGATGGACCCACTCATGTGGCCTCAGGAGAAGCCAGTCTCCTTGCGAATGCCAAGGGAACTCTCGGGATTCCTCTCCAGTTGATGGCGCATCCTAAGTCCTCGTCTGGAACTGCAGCCGGACCCTGAGGTTTCCTCGAAAGTGTTGACATGGGACTTGGGTCCCTCTGGAGTGTTCACAGGGGAGTCAAGCCTCGTCTCGAGTGGCGACATGCACGCCCTCTCTCCTCATGAGCTGTAGCAGCACTCTCAGTCTTCCTGTCGAGTTGACACAGGGATCTGGGGCTTTTCCTCGAGTTGCCACCAAGGCTGTAACGCGTGCCTCCATGGGGTGAGTCGATCCTAGGGGTGACAGTTGAGACAGTGCAGGGACATCAGGTTCAACTGCAGTGGACTGAGACTGCTGGAGGACTTTTGGCCTCATGGCACGACCCCTGGAATTCCTCTCGACTCCTCTGCGGAGATCACCTCCTGCTGAGATGCGACAGGAATGTCGGGAATCCGTTCCTGATGAAGCAGGGAAACGAACCCTCATCTCGAGCTCAGGAGGGGACAACGGGGCTCCTCTTGAGTTGTGGCGGGACCCTCGGGGTTCCTCTTGAGTGGAGGCACATGTGTCAGGTAACTTCTTGAGTCGCTGCAATGGAGTGAACGACCCTTTCAAGGTCCAAGAGGGAAGGTGTGATTTCCCTCGACATGCAGCAGCAGAAAAGGGCCTCAACGCGCATGGAAGGGAGAACCTCCTGGTGTTTCTCAAGTTGCAGCAGGTCCCTCTCGAGTTATGATGGTGACGTCAGGGACCCGCTCGTGTGGCCACAGGAGAGGGCAGTCTCCGTGCAACTGGCGAGGGACCTCTCGGAATTCCTCTCCCGTCAGTAGTGTGTCTAAGTCCTCGTCTGGAGCTGCGGTCGGACGCAGAGGTTTCCTCGAAAGTGCTGACATGGGACTTGTGTCCCTCTGCAGTGTCCTCAGGGGAGTCAGCCCCATCTCGAGTGGAGACATGCATGCACGCTGTCCTCCTGAGCTGTAGAAGCACTGTCAGGCTTCCTGTCAGGTTGACACAGGGATCTGTGGCTTTCCCTTCAGGTGACACCAGGGCTGTCCCACGTGACATCATGGGTGAGTCGATCCTCGGGCTGATAGTCGAGGCAGTGTAAGGACATCAGGTTCATCTGGAATGGACTGAGACTTCTGGGAGTATTTTGGCCTCGGGCCACAGCTCCTGGAGTTCCTTTTGACTCTCCTGTTTAGAGCACCTCCTCCTGAAATGCGACGGGAATGCCGCAAATCCATTCCCAATGAAACAGGAAAAGAAACTATCATCTCAAGCTGAAAACGGGACAAAGGGGCTCCTATTGAGTTTTGGCAGGACCCTCGGGGTTCCGCTCGAGTGGAGGGGCGTATTTAGGGGATCTTCTTGAGTATCAGCAAGGGACGTGAGGACTCTTTTGAGGTCCAAGAGGGAAGGTGTGATTTCCCTCGAAATGCTGCAGTGGAAAAGGGCCTCATCGCGCCTGGAAGGGAGAACCTCCTGATGTTTTTCAAGGTGCGGCAGGTCCACTCGAGTTACGACGGGGACCTCACGGACCCTCTCTTGTGGCCTCAGGAGAGGCTAGTCTCCATGCGAATGGCAAGGGACCTCTCGGGATTCCTCTCCATTCGGTAGCGGGTGCTAAGTCCTCGTCTGGCGTGGGGCCCGACACTGAGGTTTCCTCGAAAGTGCTGATATTGTACTTGGGTGCCTCTGGAGTGTCCAAAGGGGAGTCAGGCCTCGTCTCGAGTGGAGACATGCACACCCGCTCTCCTCCTGAGCTGTAGCAGCACTGTCAGGCTTCCTGTCCATTTGAACCAGTGATCTGTGGTTCCATCGAGGTGCCATCAGGGCTTTCACACGTGCCACCATAGATTAATCCATCCTCGGGGTGACAGTCATGGCAGTGCAGGGACATCAGGTAAATCTAGAGTGGACTGAGACTGCTGGGGGACTTTTGGCCTGGTGGCACAATCCCTGCAGTTCCTCTCGACTGTCCTGTGGAGAGCACCTCCTACTGACATGCGACAGGAACGCCAGGAAATCGTTCCCGACGAAGCAGGGAAAGGAACCTACACCTCGAGCTGAGGAGGGGACAACGGGGCTCCTCTTCAGTTGTGGCAGGACCCACGGGGTTCCTCTTGAGTGGAGAAGCATGTGTCGGGGAACTTCTTGAGTCACAGCAAGGGAGTAAAGGACCTTGGCACCCCACTCCAGTACTCTTGCCTGGAAAATCCCATGGATGGAGGAGCCTGGTAGGCTTCAGTCCATGGGGTCGCTGGGTCGGACCTGACTGAGTGACTTCACTTTCACCTTTCGCTTTCATGCATTGGAGAAGGAAATGGCAACCCACTCCAGTGTTCTTGCCTGGAGAACCCCAGGGACGGGGGAGCCTGGTGGGCTGCCGTCTATGGGGTCACACAGAGTCGGACATGACTGAAGTGACTTAGCACTTAGCACTCTGTGTCTTTCCCTCGAGGTGCCTCCAGGGCTGTCACACGTGCCACCATGGGGTGTGTCAATCCCTGCGGTGATTTTTGAGGCAGTGTAGGGACATCAGATTCATCTGGAGCAGACTGAGATTGCTGGGGGACTTTTGGCCGGATGGCACAACACCTGGAGTTCCTCTTGACGCTCCTCTGGAAAGCACCTCCTCCTGAGATGCGACAGGAACACAGGGAATGCGTTCCCGAAGAAGCAGGGAAAGGAACCATCATCTCCACCTGAGGAGGGGACAATGGGGCTCCTCTTGAGTTGTGGCAGGGCCCTCAGGGTTCCTCTTCACTGGAAGTGCGTGTGTCGGCGAACTTCTTGAGTCACAGCAAGGGAGGGAAGTACCCTTTCAAGGTCCAAGAGGAAAGGTGTGATTTCCCTCAACATGCCGCAGCGGAAAAGGGCTCATCATGCCTGGAAGGAAGAACGTCCTGGTGTTTTTTGAATTGTGGCAGGTCCCTCTCGATTTATGATGGGGACCTCAGGGAAGCGCTCTTGTGGCCTCAGGAGAGGCCATTCTCCGTGCAAATGTCTAGGGACCTCTCGAGATTCCCCTCCAGTCGGTGGCGGGTACTAAGTCCTCGTCTGGAGCTGCGGCCCAAACCTGAGGTTTCCTCAAAAGTGCTGACATGAAACTTGGGTCCCTCTGCAGTGTCCACAGGGAAGTCAGGCCTCATCTCGCGTGGAGACATGCACGCCTGCTTTCCTCCTGAGCTGTAGCAGCACTGTCCGGCTTCATGTTGAGTTTACACATGGATCTGTGGCTCTCCCTCGAGGTACCACCAGAGCTGTCACACGTGCCACCATGCGGAGAATTGATCCACGGGATGACAATCGAGGCAGGGCAGGCGCATCAGGTTCATCTGTTGTGGACTGACAGTGCTTGGAGTCTTCGGCCTGGTGGCACTACCCCTCGAGTTCCTCTCCACTCTCCTGTGGAGAGCACCTCCTCCAGAGATGCGTCGGGAACGCCGGGAATCCGTTCCTGAAGAAGCAGGGAAAGGAACCCTCATCTCAAGCTTAGGAGGGGACAACATGGCTCCTCTTCAGTTGTGGCGGGACCCTCCACGTTACTCTCGAGTGAAACCGCGTGTGTGGGGGCACTTCTTGAGTCGCAGCAAGTGAGTGAAGGACCCTTTCGAGGTCCAAGAGGAAAACTTTGATTTCCCTCAACATGCCACAGTGGAAAAGGGCCTCATGGTGCCTGGAAGGGAGAACATCCTTGTGTTTGTCGAGTTGCGGCAAGTCCCTCTCGAGTTACGATGAGGACCACAGGGACCCCCTGTTGTGTACTCAGGAGAGGCCATTCTACGTGCAAATGTCGAGGGACCTCTTGAGATTCCTCTCCAGTTGGTGGTGCGTCTTATGTTGTTGTCTGTAGCTGCTGCTGGAACTGGAGTTTTCCTCGAAAGTGCTGACATTGGACTGGGTCCTTCTGAAGTGTCCACAGGGGAGTCAGGCCTCGTCTCGAGCAGAGACATGCATGCTCGCTCTCTTCCTGAGCTGTAGCAGCACTCTCAGGCTTCCTGTCGAGTTGACACAGGGATCTGTGTCTCTGCCTCAAGGTGCCCACAGGGCTCTCACACGTTCCACCATGGGGTGAGTCCATCCTTGGGGGTGACTCTCGAGGCAGTGCAGGGACATTAGGTTCATCTGGAGTGGACTGAGACTGCTGGGGGCCTTCTGGCCTTGTGGCACGATCCCTTGAGTTCCTCTTGATTCTCCTGTGGAGAGCACCTCCTTCTGAGATGTGATGGGAATGCCGGGAATCCATTCCCGACTAAGCAGGGAAAGGAACCCTCATCTCAGACTGAGGAGGGGACAACAGGGCTCTTCTTGAGGTGTGGCGGGACCCTCGGGTTTCCTCTCGAGTGGAAGCATGTGTGTCGGGGAACTTCTTGAGTCGCATCATGGGAGTGCAGGACCCTTTCGAGGTCCAAGAGGGAAGGTGTGATTTCTCTCGACATGCCGCAGCGGAAAAGGGCCTCATCGAGTGGAAGGGAGAACCTCCTGGTGTTTCTCAAGTTGCGGCAGTTCCCTCTCGAGTTATGATGGGGACCGCAGGGACCCACTCGTCTGACCTCAGGAAAGGCCAGTCTGAGTGCGAATGGCGAGGGACCTCTCTGGATTTCTCTTCAGTCAGTAGCGGATCCTATGTCCTCATCTGGAGCTGCGCCCGGACTCTGAGTTTTCCTAAAAAAAGTGCTGACATGGGATTTGGGTCTCTCTGGAGTGTCCACAAGGATGTCAGGCCTCGTCTCGACTGGAGACATGCACACTTGCTCTCCTCCTGAGCTGTAGCAGCACTGTCAGGCTTCATGTCGATTTGACACAGGGATATGTGGCTTTCTCTCGAGGTGACACCAGGGCCGTCACATTTGCCACCATGGGGTGAGTCGATCCTCGGTGTGACAGTTGAGGCAGTACAGGGACATCAGGTTTATCTGGGTAGACTGAGACTTCTGGGGATCTTTTGGTCTGGTGGCATAACCCCTGGAGTTCCTCTCGACTCTCCTGTGGAGAGCACCTCCTCCTGAGATGTAACGGAACGCCAGGAATATGTTCCTGTCGAAGCAGGTAAAGGAACCCTCATCTCGAGCTGAGGAGTGGACAATGGAGCTCCTCTTGAGTTGTGGCGGGACCCTCAGGGTTCCTCTCCAGTGGAGTCGCGTGTTTCGGGGAACTTATTGAATCGTAGCAAGAGAGTTAAGGACCATTTCGAGGTCCAAGAGGGAAGGTGTGATTTCCCTCAATAGGCCGCAGCGGAAAAGGGTCTCATCGCGCCTGGAAGGGAGAACCTCCTGGTGTTTCTCGTGTTATAGCAGGTCCCTCTTGAGTTACGACGGGGACCTCAGGGACCCACTCATTTGGCCTCAGGAGAGGCCAGTCTCCATGCAACTGGCAAGGGTCTTCTCGGGATTCTTCTCCAGTCGATGGCAGGTCCTAAGTCCTCATCTGGAGCTGCGGCCGGACCCTGAAGTTTTCTCGAAAGTGCTGACTTGAGACTTCGGTCCCTCTGGAGTGTCCACAGGGGAGTGAGGACTCATCTTGAGTGGAGACATGGACATCCGCTCTACTCCTGAGCTGTAGCAGCAATGTCAGGCTTCCTTTCGAGTTGACACAGGGATCTGTGGCTTTCCATCTAGGTGCCACCAAGGCTGTCCCAAGTGCCACCATGGGGTTAGTCGATCCTCGGGGTGACTGTCGAGTCAGTGTAGGGAGATCGGATTCATCTGGAGTGGACTGAGATTTCTGGGGGTCTTTTGTCCTGGTGGCATGACCCCTGGAGTTTCTCTCGACCCTCCTCTGTATAGCACCTCCTCCTGAGATGCGACAGGAACGCAGGGAATCTGTTGCCAATGAAGCAGGGAAAGAATCATCATTTCCACCTGAGGAGGAGACAACGGGGCTCCTCTTGAGTTGTGGCGGGACCCTCAGGGTTCCTATCGAGTGAAAGCGCGTTTGTCGGGTACTTCTTGAGTTGCAGCAAGAGAGAGAAGGACCCTTTCAAGGTCCAAGAGGGAAAGTGTGATTGCCCTCGAAACGCCACAGCGAAAAAGGGCCTGAAGACGCCTGGAGAGGAGAACGTCCTGGTGTTTCTCGAGTTGCAGCAGGTCCCTCTCGAGTTACGACGGGGACCTCGGGGACCCCCTGTTGTGGACTCAGGGGAGGCCATTCTCCATGCAAATGTCGAGGGACCTCTCGAGATTCCTTTCCAGTCGGTGGCGGGTCCTAAGATGTCGTCTGGACCTGCGGCCAGAACCTGAGTTTTCCTCGAACTTGCTGACATTGGACTTGGGTCCCTCTAGAGTGTCCACAGTGGAGTCAGGCCTCGTCTCGAGTGGAGAAATGCACGCCCGCTCTTTTCCTGAGCTATAGCAGCACTGTCAGCCTTCCTGTCGAGTTAACACAGAGATCTGTGGCTCTCCCTCGAGGTGCCATGAGGGCTGTCACACGTTCCACCATGGGGTGAGTCGATCCCCGGGGTGACAGTCGAGGCAGTGCAAGGACATCACTTTCATCTGGAGTAGACTGAGACTGCTCTGGGCCTTGTGGCCTGCTGGCATGACCCCTGGAGTTCCCCTCGATTCTCCTGTGGAGAGCACCTCCTCCTGACATGCGACAGAAACGCCGGAAGTCCATTCCCGATGAAGCAGCAAAAGGAACCCTCATCTCGGGCTGAGGAGGGGACAACGGGGCTCCTCTTGAGGTGTGGTGGGACCCTCGGGGTTTCTCTTGAGTGGAGGTGCGTGTATCGGGGAACTTCTTGAGTCGCAGCAATGGAGTGAAGGACACTTTCGAGGTCCAAGAGGGAAAGTGTGATTTCCCTCGACATGCCACATCGGAAAAGGGCCTCATCGCGCCTGAAAGGTAGAACCTCCGTGTATTTCTCGTGTTGCGGCAGATCCCTCTTGTGTTATGACAGGGACCTCAGGGACCCTCTCATGTGGCCTCAGGAGAGGCCCGTCTCCGTGTGAATAGCGAGGGACCTTCAGGATTCCTCTCCAGTTGGTGGCGGCTCCTAAGTCCTCGTATGGAGCTGAGGCTGGACGCTGAGGTTTCCTCGAAAGTGCTGACATTGGACGTGGGTCCCTCTGGAGTGTTCACAGTGGAGTCAGGTCTCGTCTCGAGTGGGGACGTGCACGCGCGCTCTCCTCCTGAGCTGTAGCAGCACTGTCAGGCTTCCTGTCAAGTTGACACAGGGATATGTGTCTTTCCTTCGAGGTGCCACCAGGGCTGAGACACGTGCCACCATGGGGTGAGTTGATCCTCGGGGTGACAGTCTAGGCAGTGCATGGACATCAGGTTCGTCTGCAGTGGACTGAGACTTCTCTTGTGTCTTTTGGCATGGTGGCACGACTCCTGGAGTTCCTCTTGAATCTCCTGTGGAGAGCAATTCCTCCTGAGATGCGCTGGGAATGCTGGGAATCCATTCCCTAAGAAGCAGGGAAAGAACCCTAATCTCGAGCTGAGGAGGTGACAACAGGGCTCCTCTTGAGTTGTGGCGGGACCCTCGGGGTTCCCCTCGAGTGGAGGCGCTTGTGTCGGGGAGCTTGTTGACTCGCAGAAAGGGAGTGAAGGACCCTTTCGAGGTCCAAGAGGGTAGGTGTGATTTCCCTCGACATGCCACAGCAGAAAAGGGCCTCATCGCGCCTGGAAGTGAGAACCTCCTAGTGTTTCACCAGTTGCGGCAGGTCCCTATCAAGGCAGGACGGGGACCTCAGGGATCCACTCGTGTGGCCTCAAGAGGGGCCAGTCTCTGTGCAAATGGCGAGGGACCTCTTGGGATTCCTCTCCAGTCCGTGGTGGGCCCTAAGTCCTCGTCTGGAGCTGCCACCGGACCCTGAGGTTTCCTCGAATGTGCTGATATGGGAACTGGGACCCTCTGGAGAGTCCACAGGGGAGTCAGGCCTCGTCTCGAGTGCAGACATGCACGCCCCTTCTCCTCCTGAGCTGTAGCAGCACTCTCAGGCCTCCTGTCGAGTTGACACAGGTATCTGAGGCTTACCTTCGAATGCCAAGTGGGCTGTCACACGAGCCACCATGCGATTAGTCGAAGCTCAGGGTGACATTCGAGACAGTGCAGGGACATCAGGTTCATCTGGAGTGGACTGAGACTTGTAGACATCTTTTGGCCTGGTGGCACGACCTTTAGAGGTACTCTCGACTCTCCTTTGAGAGCACCTCCTCCTGAGATGCTACGGGAATGCCAGGAATTTGTTCCTGACGAAGCATGGAAAAGAATGCTTATCTCGAGCTGAGCAGTGGACAACGGGACTCTTCTTGAGTTGTGTCGGCACCCTGGGGGTTCCTTTCCAGGGAAGTTGCATGTGTCGGAGAACTTCTTGAGTCGCAGCAAGGGAGTGAACTACTCTTTCGAGGCCAAAGAGAAAAGGTGTGATTTCCCTCAACATACAGCAGCGGAAAATGGCCTCATTGCGCCTGGAACGGAGAACCTCGAGGTGTTTCTTGAGTTGCGGCAGGTCCCTCTCGAGTTACGACGTGGAACTCAGGGACCCGCAAGGTGGGCTCAGGAGAGGCCAGTCTCCATGCGAATGATGAGGGACCTCTTGGGACATCTCTCCAGTCAGTGGTGGGCCCTAAATCCTCGTCTGGAGCTGCCACCGGACTCTAAGGCTTCCTGGAAAGTGCTGTCATGGGACTTGGGTCTCTCTTGAGTGTCCACAGGGGAGTCAGGCCTCATCTCGAGTGGAGACATGCACAACTGCTCTCCTGAGCTTTAGCAGCACTGTCATGCTTCCTGTAGAGTTGACACAGAGATCTCTGGCTTTCCCTTGAGGTGCCACCAGGGCTGTCACATGCCACCATTGGGTGAGTCGATCCCCGTGGTGACATTCGAGGCAGTGCAGGGACATCAGGTTCATCTGGACTGGACTGAGACTTATAGGGGTCTTTTGGCCTGCTGGCATGACCACTGGAGTTCCTCTCGACTCTCATGTGGAGAGCACCTCCTCCTGAGATGTGACGGGAATGCCGGAATCCATCTCCGATGAGGAAGGGAAAGTAACCCACATTCGAGCTGAGGAGGGGACAACTGAGCTCCTTCTGAGATGTGGCAGGACCCCCGGGGTTCCTCTTGAGTGGAGGCGCGTGTTTCAGGGAACTTCTTGAGTCTAAGCAAGGGACTGAATCACCCTTTCGAGTTCCAAGAGGGAAGGTGTGATTTCCCTCGACATGCCGCAGCAGAAAAGGGCCTCATTGTGCCTGGAAGGGAGAACCTCCTGGTGTTTCTCGAGTTGCGGCAGGTCCCTCTCGTATTACGACAGGGTCCTCAGGGACGTGCTCGTGTTGTCTCAGGAGAGTCGAGTCTCCGTGGGAATGGCGATGGACCTCTCAGGATTCCTCTCCAGTCGGTGGTGGGTCCTAAGTCCTCGTCTGGAGCTGCAGCCAGACCCTGAGGTTTCGTCGAAAGTGCTGACATGGGACTTGGGTTCCTCTGGAGTGTCCATGAGGGAATCTGGCCTCGTCTCAAGTGGAGACATGCACACCCGATCTCCTCCTGAGCTGTAGCAGCACTGTCAGACTTCCTGTCGAGTTGTCAAAAGGATCTGTGGCTTTCCCTCTAGGTGCCACCAGGGCTGTCCCACGTGCCACCATGGGGTGAGTCCATCCTCGGCATGAGAGTCGAGGCAGTGCAAGGACATCAGGTTGATATGGAGTGGACTGAGACTGATGGGGGTCTTTTGGCCTGGTGGTATGACCCCTGGAGTTCCTCTCGTCTCTCCTGTGGAAAGCACCTCCTCCTGAGATGCGATGGGAACGCTGGGAATCCATTCCTGACGAATCAGAGAAAGGAACGCTCATCTCGAGCTGAGGAGGGGACAACAGGGCTCCTCTTGAGTTGCAGCGGGACCCTCGGAGTTCCTCTTGAGTGGAGACGCGTGTGTCAGTGCCGGGGTCCAGCCCCGGATGATCCAGGGAATTCGAAGCGGGAACGGCGTGGGCGAGGAAAAATTTAACTATTTAGAATATAAGAATATATTATGAAGAAATAGTATAGTAGGAAAATTAGATGGAGTAAAGAGGGCTGAATAACTGATTTAAGGGGAAAGCCAATAAAATCTCAAGAAAATAGATTTACACAATCTATGTGGGCCACCGGCGTGTTCTTGAACCTCTAAAAGTGCCCCACATTGGGTCCCCTTTGTTGCAGAACCTAGAGCCAGAGCCTCCCACTCCAGACGGAAATTTAGCCTGGAGTTAAAGTACAAGAGGACAGAGAGAGAGAGAGATGGGGGGAGCTAGGTTTCCTTTTTCCAATGAAGGAGTTCGCGAGAGAAAATCATCCGAGAGGCTTTTCCTAGAAAACTGATCCAACTTTATTTTTCACAAGCCCCTTTTTCATGCAAATGAAAAGCAATGGGTATTCAAATTTCAACAATGTCAGCAGCCCTGACTCTTATCGGGACCAGTCTCATTCTCTGCATACCTATTTGTATACACAAGTCTTAGGTAATTTACATCATCTTCCGGCCAAAAGGCCATTTCAACAATTTACAGCTCTTTTCTGATAAGTGTTGTTTTTTCCAAGGTCTGGCGCCATTCTTGGGGGGCACTAAACAAAGTTGCCTTCTTACAAGTCAAGGACACAGCAAGCAAGGGGGAGTACAATGATTTATAAAAGAAAGCAATAGCTCAAAAGCCTAGTATTGCTAACGCCAAAAAAACTACTACATATATTTTTTAAAAGTTGTGTGTAAAACTGAAACTTTCAGGTGCAAATAAGGACGTCTGGCAGCAATTGTTGAGTGAACCGTGAAATCCTGTCACCACTATGAATTTGAAAAGGCTCTGAAACTTTAAGATACTTTAAAGCTTTTGTGCCTCTCACAGTTGGGAGGTTGTGAGCAATTCAAAGCTTGTAGAATGTCAAGGGGACTTGAAAGGCAGGCTAGAGCATTATCAAAAGGGGGTTGTGCTGGAACACTCCTTTCAAATGCAGAAGGCCAAAGCCGTGAATTAACTTTTTCCAGAAAAAGTCAGAAAATAATGGGAAAACAGACAAATTCTTAAATTGGGGTGGGGGGCACATGTTCAGGAAAAACCAGGGAGAAATCCATGATTCAAATTGCCCTGCCATCTGAGTTTGCCACATGACCCCATCACAGATGGGATTCATCGCTCTGGCTTCTGACATTTCCCCATTCTTTGTTTTTTTTTTTTTAGAAAAATCAGGCACAGTTTAGTTGGGAGATTAAAGAATAGTCTTTCCAGAAATGAAGTTAGAGAAGGTGTGGAAAAAGTCTTTTGCTTCTCCTTTGGTGGTAAATTTTAATTGGAATGTTTCAAGGTCTGAATCTGACTATAAAGTTCCCCTAAATCTAAACTAATTTCCGAGCTGTTCCAAAAACCTAAAATATGATTTTTCAACATATTGGGGATTTGCACTTTTTGAGTCAATGATTGCTGCCTTAGCAACAATAACAACAATAAGAGTAACAGTTGCTGTAACACAGCAAGACCATAATTATCATGTCAATAGATTGTTACAGTCAGGGGCATCATAGGGTGGACGTTTTAAAACACACAAAAGAGCACACATTATTTTGGGAAGTTAAACAGGATGAAAGCATACATTGTTCATAAGACACTACATTAGGCCCACCTGGAGAATTCAATCGTATGTTAAATTTTCCAGAATCATTAGTGAAAAGAAAAACATAAGGAGAGGGCAGACATGCTAATACAGAGTAGATAGAATTATTTTTTGGTCGCAGTTTGCGTTGCAGCAGCTATCAGTCCTGCCAGAATCTCGGTGTTTATCTTGCCTCTCCTACCATCAGGAGCGGTGGCCCTTGCTCTGCCCTTCCCTGAAACAGCTTCAGGTGGGCCGCGAGCTATGCACACTGGGTCCCATCAGTCAGGCTGGCCCTGCCCGCAGCTCCCAGCAAGCGGCTATTTCGCGTGGCGGTGGCGGCGGCATCAGCAGAGTGACCTTTTTCTCTCTTTTTTTTCTCTGGTCTCAGTGATGGAGGAACCAGGTGCCTGGGGGACTACAACATGACGAATCAGCTTGTCCGGGATTGAAATTGGGGCAGAGTGGGGCTATTTTTCATTCCCTGAGGCAAAACCTTCCACTGAACCATAAGTAAGGCTGTTTAAAATTTTCAGATGGTAGGCTAAAGGCAAATCACTTCTTATCCTCAGCATTTAAAGGAATGGTGAAAAAGCAATCTTGCAAATCAATTACATTTATAGTATATCCCTCTGGAATGGCTACAGGGGAAGGGAGCCCGGGTTTCAAGGCTCCCATGTCTTTCATGGTGGCATTAATTGCTCTCAGATCCTGTAAAAGTCGCCATTTACCAGATTTTCTTCTTAATGACAAAAATAGGAGTGTTCCAGGGGCTATTGGAGGGCCCAATATGCTGCAATTCTAGTTGTTAAATAATTAATGTTTTAGCTGCCAGTCATTTTTCTTTAGGCAGAGGCCATTGTTCTACCCACACTGGATCATGAGATTTCCATGTAATGGGGTCGGCAGTGAAAACAATGGCCTACATTAAAAATTTGGATATCATAATCCAGGATGCAGCTTGCGAGGAGTTGGGTAGATTGGCTCAATTATTCCTGTCTGTTGTTTACCCAATTCTTTTGATAGATCATAGCCCATCTGCAACATCTGAGAGGTCACTTTATCATCAGGGCTAAAAAGTAGTCCTCCCATTTGAGACAGCACATCCCTCCTCCACAGGGTAAAGGGGAGCGAAGAGACTACATACGGTTGAAAAGTTCCACAACTATCCTCAAATTGCCAGTCCAAGATTTTTGCACTTTTAACTACTGAAGGGGCTCTTCCTATTCCCACCAACTCAATTTCAGTAGTATGAGTGGGCCACGAACTGGGCCAGTCTTTTTCTGAAATACAAGAAACATCTGCTCCTGTGTCTAATAACCCCACAATAGACTTGCCATTAATCAGAAGAGTTTCCATAGGACGTTTTTGAGTCATTTCGGTTATCCAAAAAGCCATATCACTAGACCCAAGTCCTTTCTCCTGCCTCTCACTCTGAGTAGCTGTGCACCCTATGGCATTGCTGTAAGGCAAATGTAGAAGCCGTGCTATTCTTTGTCCCTGATGTATTTGAAAAGTTTTAGTTGAGGTGAAATCATCATCTGAATTTCTCCTGTATAATCTGAGTCAATTACTCCAGGGATGATTGTGAGGCCCTGCATGGCTAAGGAGCTTCTGCCTAATAGAATTCCCATCAAACCTGCCGGTAATGGACCTTTAACTCCAGTAGGAATTTTTATAGTGGGGCTATCTGTTGTTAATATTGTTGAGGTGCTGGAACTGAGGTCCAGTCCTGCACTGCCTGGGGTTGCTCTGATGAGTTCTGTGATGGAACGAAGGGAATGAATGGGTTCAGTGAGGTTGCCCCTATTGTTGTCAGGGCCTGAGGCTGGCCCCTCAATCTGTTTCCCGACTGTTGGTCGGGGCTCAAAGGAGTTCCATTTTTATGGAATCTTGACCTGCAGTCTCTTGCCCAATGATATCCTTTTTGACAGCGAGGGCAGGGAGATCTAGCAGACGAGGGGAGAGGGGTCTGCATAGTGGATCCAGCTGGAGGGGCAGAATTAGTCAAATAAGAACCAGCGGTTCTTTGAGGCCAGGTATGAGAAATGTGTCCCTCCTGGCCACAGGAATAACAAGTTTTAGGGAAATTATTTCTACCTTGGTTACTGAAGTTGCTCCAAGCTGGGTTATTGTTATCTGTAAAGAAGAATTGTACTGCCTGCTGATAAGTATTTCCTTTTATCTCTGAAGCTATGGTGATACCCTGCAGCATTGATGGTCCTACATCTGCACACTGTCTGATGTAATCTATTAATTGGCCAGATTTTTTAATAGGACATAAAATAGCCTCGCAGGTAGAGTTAGCATTTTCAAATGCCAGTTGTTTTACCAAAATTCCTGCTGCCTCAGAATTAGAAATCACTCTGTGGACAGCCTCTTTAAGACGTGAGACAAAGTCCTCATGCGGCTTTTCAGATTTTTGTTTGATATTTGAGAGGGAAGAAGTTGATTTTTTTTCCCTTTAGGTAATGATTGCCAAGCCGCAACAGTACAAGCAGTTACTTGTTGGAGAGTATATTTGTCTAATCTCATCTGATTTTTAAGTATGCATACCCATCAGTTTTCGTTAGTGTACTTTTATCAGTATAATTTAGTGTACCTAGTTGGTTATCATCGGCTTGCTTTTGAGCAAGATCATCAAATTTGGCTCTCCAAAGTATATATTGCCCTCCAGATAAGTAGGCTTTAGCGACTGTTTTTTAATCATAGGGTGTCACCTATCTACCTGCCAAGGCTTTTACCAGTTGTATAGTGTATGGGGCATTGGGCCCATACGAGATGCAAGCATGTTTGAGTTCTTTTACCATTTTTATTGGAATAGGTTCTCATTTGATAGCCCTTCTTGGTCTGTTATCATCAAATATTACAGTAAAGCAGGTTTCAAGGTGGGGATCAGATTTGTCTTCAGGGCTAGACAAGACTCTTTTCCAGGGAGTGGTTGGCAAGGGAGCCCCAAGATGTTCTCTGTCTCTTTGTTTATACTTTGGGGGTCTTTTAGCTGTGTGTTGTTTAAATTTTATGGATGTTTTAACTGGGGATGTCTCTCTTAAATTTCTAGGTGTGTATGGACTGATAGGAGACATTTTTCTTGAGCTTCTGGGAGCAGAGGGCCTAACTGGGGACATTTTTCTTGAATTCTTGGGAGTAAGGAATCTGGTTGGGGAGGTTTCTCTTAAGTTCCCTGGGGCATCTTTATTTAATATAGGCCCATCTTCTTTAGAATGATATTGAATTACTTCTTCTGAATCTTCCTCATCTGAAAGCTGATCTTTTTTCTCCTCTCTATCTTTTACCTCTTTTTCGGCAGTCATTGCACCTAACATTTTTTTAAACTGGTGACAGCTAGGTATAGCCTCCTTTTTCTTAGTCTCTTCTTTGATAGATATCTTTTTTTTCTTTACTTTTTTTTTTTAAGATGCACTTTTTCAGATTTAGGGGCAGGGTCTAGAGTGTCCTTAATTATATTCCATGAAGAAAAGGTGTCAATAGGCACCTTTTTGGAGCCATATTTAGCATGGTAAGTTTTTAGTTGTTTTCCTACTCTCTCCCAGGTATCTAAGTCAACAGTTCTTCTTCTGGAAACCAAGAAGAGTGTTTTTGTACCAATGAAAAAAATGAATGAATATTGGATTTTTTAACTTTAATTTCTCATTTAGTTAGCAACTGCAGGATTATTTTTATGAAAAGCTGTCTTTTTTTTATTATTTACTGTTACCTATGTCAGAAAATTAAGAGTTTTAGAAAAGTCTGTCTTGACAGAGGTTATAGTTAGACAAGGAGGGGGGGGACTTTTTTTAACCCTAAGATAGGAAAGTCTACCTTGTTCAGGGTTTTACCCTGGGGATGGCGGGTTTACTGTTAAACCCAAAGATAGTAGGTTTTTTTTTTTTAACCACTTTAACACTTTCCACCCTTCTTTATCTATTTTATGTAGGGGGGTCCATGACACTCTGAGTGGGGGCCTGTCTATCCCAAAAACTGAACACTGGGGGAGGCATACCTTCGAATAGCTTGTTCAGGCACCAGTTGCCAGGGTCCAGACCCAGTGGATCCAGGGAATTCGAAGCAGGGACGGCGTGGGCGAGGAAAAACTTATTTTTTTAGAAATATAAGAAGAGATTAGGAAGAAATAGTATAGTAGGAAAATTAGATGGAGTAAATAGGGCTGAATAACTTGGTTTATGGGGAAAGCCAATAAAATCTCAAGACAAGAGATTTGCACCATTGTGTGGGCCACCGGCATCCACTTGAACCTCTAAAAGGGCCCTGCCATGGGTCCTTTTTCCTGCAGAACTTAGGGCCAGGGCAAGCAAGTGGTGAGCCTCCCGCTCCAGATGGGAATTTAGCTTGGAGTTAAAGTACAAGAAGACAGAGAGAGAGAGACATGTGAGGAGCTAAATTTCCTTTTTTCAGTGAAGGAGTTCATGAGAGAAAATCATCCGAGAGGCTTTTCCAAGAAACTTTATTTTTCACAAGCCCCTTTTTTATACAAATGAAGATCAACGGGTATTCAAATTTCGACAATGTCAGGAGCCCTGACTCTTATCGAAACCAGTATTATTCTCTGCATACCTAAATGTATACACAAGTTTAGGTAATTTACATCATCTTCCAGCCAAAAGCCAATTCAACAATTTACAGCTCTTTTCTGATAAGTGTTATTTTTTCCAAGGTCTGGCACCATTCTCGGGGGACACTAAACAAAGTTGCATTCTTACATGGCAAGGACACAGCAAGCAAGGGGGAGTACAGTGATTTATAAAAGAAAGCAATAACTCAAAAGCCTAGTATTGCTAACATCAAAAAAATTACTACATATCTTTTTTAAATGTTTGTAAAGGTAAAACTTTCAGGTGCAAATAAGGACGTCTGGCATTAATTGTTGAGTTAACCATGAAATCCTGTCACCAATATGAATTTGAAAAGGCTCTGAAACTTTAAGATACATTAAGGTTTTTGTGCCTCTCACAGTTGGGAGGTTGTGAGCAATTCAAAGCTTGTAGAATGTCAAGGGGATTTGAAAGGCAGGCTAGAGCATTATCAAAAGGGGGTTGTGCTGGAACACTCCTTTCAAATGCAGAAGGCCAAAGCCATGAATTAACTTTTTCCAGAGAAAGTCAGAAAATAAGGGGAAAACAGACAAATTCTTAAATTGGGGGGGGGGGGCACATGTTCAGGAAAAACCAGGGAGAAATTCGATGACTCAAATTGCCCTGCCATCTGAGTTTGCCACGTGACCCTGTCACAGGTAGGATTCCTCCCTCGGGCTTCTGACATGTTGGGGAACTTCTTGAGTTGCAGCAAGGGAGTGAAGGACCTTTTCAAGGTCCAAGCAGGAAGGTGTGATTACCCTCGACATGCCGCAGCGGAAAAGGGCCTCATCACGCCTGGAAGGGAGAACATCCTAATGTTTCTCGAGTTGTGTCAGGTCCCTATTAAGTTATGACAGGGACCTCAGGGACCTGCTCGTGTGGACTCAGGAGAGGCCAGTCTCCATGTGAATGGCAACGGACTTCTCAGGATTCCTTTCCAGTCGGTGACGGGACCAAAGTCCTCGTCTGTAGCTGTGGCTGGACCCTGAGGTTTCCTCGAAAGTGCTGACATGGGACTTGGAACCTCTGGAGTGTCCACAGAGGAGTCAGGCCTCGTCTTGAGTAGAGACATGCACGCCCGCTCTCCTCCAGAGCCATAGCACCACTGTCAGGCTTCCTGTCGAGTTGACACAGGGATCTGTGGCTTTCCCTGGAGGTGCCAACAGGGCTGTCACACGTGCCACCATGGGGTGAGTCGATCCTCGGGGTGACAGTCGAGGCAATGCAGGTATATCAGGTTCATCTGACGTGGACTGAGACTTCTGGGGCTCTTTTGGCCTGGTGGCACGACCCCTTGGTTTGCTCTCTACTCTCTTGTGGAGAGCACCTGCTCTTGAGATGCGACGGGAATGCCGGGAATCTATTCCTGACGAAGCAGGGAAATGAACCTTCATCTCAAGTTGAGGAGGGGATAACGTGGCTCCTCTTGAATAGTTCCACGACCCTGGGGGTTCTTCTCGAGGAGACATGCATGTGTCGGGGAATTTCTTGAGTTGCAACAAGGGAGTGAAGGACCCTTTCGAGGTCCAAGAGGGAAGGTGTGATTTCCCTCGACATGCCGCAGTGGAAAAGGGCCTCATCAGGCCTGGTAGGGAGAACCTCCTGGTGTTTGTCGAGTTGCGGCAGGTCCTTCTCGAGTTACAACAGGAACTTCAGGGACCCGCTGATGGGGCCTCAGGAAAGGCCTGTCTACGTGCAAATGTGAAGGACTTTTTGAAATTCCTCTCCAGTTCGTGGCAGGTCCTAAGTCCTTTCTGGAGCTGCAGCTGACCTTGAGGTTTCCTCGAAAGTGCTGACATGGGACTTCGGTCCCTCTGCAGTGTCCACAGGGGAGTCAGGCCTTGTCTCGAGTGGAGACATGCATGCCCGCTCTCCTCCTGAGCTGTAGCAGAACTGTCAGGCTTCCTGTCGAATTGACACAGGGATCTGTGGCTTTTCCTCGAGGTGTCACCAGGGCTGTAACATGTGCCATGATGGGGTGAGTCGATCCTTGGGGTGACAGTCGAGGCAGTGCAGGGACCTCAGGATCATCTGGAATGGATGAGACTTCTGAGGGTCTTTTGGCCTGGTGGCAGGACCCCTGGAGTTCTTCTCGACGCTCCTCTTGAGAGCACCTCCTCGTGACATGTGATGGGAATGCCGGGAATCCATTCCCGACGAAGCAAAGAAAGGAAGACTCATCTCGAGCTGTGGAGGGGACAACCGGGAATCTCTTGAGCTGTAGCGGGACCCTCGGAGTTCCTCTTGACGTGAGACGCATATGTCGGAGAACTTCTTGAGTCGCAGCAAGGGAGTGAAGGACCCTTTCATGGTCCAAGAGGGAAGGTGTGATTTCCGTCAACATGCCAGAGAGGAAAAGGGCCTCATCGCATCTGGAAGGGAGAACCTCCTGGTTTTTCTCGAGTTGCCCCAGGTCCCTCTCGAGTTATGACGGGGACCTCAGGGATCCGCTCGTGTGGCCTCAGGAGAGGCCAGACTCCGTGCCAATGGCAAGGGACATCTCGGGATTTCTCTCCAGTCAGTGGTGGGTCCTAAGTCCTCATCTGGAGCTGTGGCCGGACACTGAGGTTTCCTCGAAAGTGCTGACATGGGACTTGGGTCCCTCTGGATGTCCACAGGGGAGTCAGGCCTCGTCTCGAGTGGAGACATGCATGTCCGCTCTCCTCCTGAGCTGTAGCAGTACTCTCAGGCTTTCGGTCCAGTTGACACAGGGATATTTGGCTTTTCCTCGAGGTGCCACCGGGGCTGAGTTGATCCTCGGGGTGACATTCGAGGCAGTCCAGGGACATCAGGTTCATCTGGAGTGGACTAAGACTTCTGGGTGTATTTTGGCGTGGTGGGACAACACCTGGAGTTCCTCTCGACTGTCTGGTGGAGAGCACCTCCTCCTGAGAAGCGACGGGAACGCCGGGAATCTGTTCCCGATGAAGCAGGGAAAGCAATCCTCATCTCAAGCTGAGAAGTGGACAACGGTGGTCCTATTGAGTTGTAGCGGGACCCTCGGGGTTCCTCTCGAGGGGAGACGTGAATGTCGGGGAACTTCTTGAGTCACAACAAGGGAGTGAGGACCCTTTCAATGTCCAAGAGGGAAGGTGTAATATCGCTTGACATGCCCTGTCGGAAAAGAGCCTGATCGCTCTTGGAAGGGAGAACATCCTGGTGTTTCTCACGTTATGGAAGGTCCCGCTCGAGTTAAGACGGGGAACTCGGGGACATGCTCAGGTGGCTTCAGGAGAGGCCAGTCTCTGTGCGAATGACGAGGAACCTCTCGGGATTCCTCTATAGTCGGTGGTGGGTCCTAAGTCCTCGTCTGGAACTGCGGCCGGACCCTGAGGTTTCCTCGAAAGTGGTGATATGGGACTTGGTTCCACCTGGAGTGTCCACACGGGAGTCAGGCCTTGTCTGGAGTCGTGACATGCACGCCCGCTCTACTCCTGAGATCTAGCAGTACTTTCAGGCTTCCTGTCGAGCTGACACAAGGATCTGTGGTTTTCGATCGAAATGCCACCAGGGCTGTCACATGTGCCACAATGGGGTGAGTCGAACCTCGGGGTGAGAATCGAGGCTTGTAGGGATATCAGGTTAATCTGGAATGGACTGAGAGTTCTGGGTGTCTTTTGGCTTAGTGGCACGACCCCTGGAGGTCCTCTCGACACTCCTGTGGAGAGCACATCCTCCTGAGAGGCGACGGGAATGCCAGGAATCCGTTCCTGATGAAGCAGGGAAAGGAACCCTCATCTCGAGCTGAGGAGGGGACAAGGGGGCTCCTCTTGAGTTGCGGCAGGCCCCTCGGGGTTCCTCTCGAGTGCAGTCGCGTGTGTCGGGGAACTTCTTGAGTCGCAGCAAGGAAGTTAAGGAGCCTTTCGAAGTCCAAGAGGGAAGGTATGATGTCCCTCTACATGCCGCAGTGGAAAAGAGCCTCGTCACGCCTGGAAGGGAGAACCTTCGGGTGTTTTCTTGAGTTGCCGAAGGTCCCTCTCAACTTACAATGGGGACATCAGGGACCCACTCGTGTGGCCTCAGGAGAGACCAGTCTCCTTGCAAAAGGCGAGGGACCTCTCGGGATTACTTTCCAGTCGCTGGCGGTCCTCAGTCCTCGTTTGGAGCTGTGGCCGGACGCTGAGGTTTCCTCGAAAGTGCTGCCATGAGACTTGGGTCCCTCTGGAGTGTCCACAGGTGAGTCAGGCCTCGTCTCGAGTGAAGACATGTATGGCTGCTCTCAACCTGAGCTGTAGCAGCACCGTCAGGCTTCCCGTCGAGTTGACACAGGGATCTCTGGGTTTCACTCGAGGTGCCACCAGAGCTGTCACACATACTACCATGGGGCGAGTCGAACCTTGGCATGAGAGTCCAGGATGTGCAGGGACATCAGGTTAATCTGGAGTGGGCTGAGATTTCTGGGGGTCTTTTGGCCTGGTGGCACGACCCCTGGAGTTCCTCTCGACTGTCCTGTGGAGAGCACCTCCTCCTGAGATGCGACGGGAATGCCAGGAATCTATTCCCAAAGAAGCAGGGAAAGGAATCCTCATCTTGAGCTGAGGAGGGGACAACGGGGCTCCTCTTGAGTTGAGGCAGGAACCTCGGGGTTCCTCTAGTGTGGAGGCGCATGTGTCGGGGAACTTCCTGAATCTCAGCAAGGGAGTGAAGGACCCTTTCGAGGTCCAAGAGGGAAGGTGTGATTTCCCTTGACATGCCGCAGTGGAAAAGGGCCTCATCGCACCTGGAACGGAGAAACACCTGGTTTTTCTCGCGTTGTGGCAGGTCCCTCTCGAGTAATGATGGGGACTGCAGGGACCCGCTCGTGTGGCCTCAGGAGAGGCCAGTCTCCGTGCGAATGGCGAGGGATCTCTTGGGATTACTCTTCAGTCGGTGGCAGGTCCTACATCCTCGACTGGAGCTGTGGCCAGACCCTGAGGTTTCCTCAAAAGTGCTGAAATGGGACTTGGGTCCCTCTGGACTCCACAGGGGAGTCAGGCCTCGTCTCGAGCGGAGACATGCACGCCTGCTCTCCTGCTAAGCTGTCACAGCACTGTCAGGCTTCCTGTCAAGTTGACACAGGGATCTGTAGTTTTCCCTTGATGTTCCACCAGGGTGTTCCCACGTGCCACATGAGGTGAGTCGATGCTCGGGGTGACAGTCGAGGCACTACAGGGATATCAGGTTCATCTGGAGTGGACTGAGACGTCTGGGGCTCGTTTGGCCTGGTGGCTCGACCCCTGTAGTTCCTCTCGATTCTCCTGTGGTGAGCACCTCCTCCTGAGATGCGACTGGAACACAGGGAATCCATTCCTGACGAAGCAGGGAATGGAACCCTCATCAAGGTGAGGAGGGGACAATGGGGCAACTCTTGAATTGTTGCAGGACCCTCGGGGTTCCTCTCGAGTCGAGACGGGTGTGTCAGAGAACTTCTTCAGTCACAGACAGGGAGTGAAGGACCCTTTCGAGGTCCAAGAGGGAAGGTGTGATTTCCCTCCACATGCCACAGTGGAAAAGGGCCTCATCGCGCCTGTAAGGGATAGCTTCCTGGTATTTCTCGAGTTGCGGCAGGTCCCTCTGGAGTTACGATGGGGACCTCAGGGATCCGCTCGTGTGGCGTCAGGAGAGGCCAGTCTCCGTGTGAATGGCAAGAGACCTCTGGGGATTCCTCTCCAGTCAGTGACGGCTCCTAAGTCCTCATGTGAAGCTCCGGCCGGACACTGGGGTTTCCTCAAAAGTGCTGACATGGGACTTGGGACCCTCTCGAGAGTCTACAGGTAGTCAGTCCTCGTCTCTAGTGGTGACATGCACGCCCTCTCTCTGCTTGAGCTGTAGCAGCACTGTCAGGCTTCCTGTCAATTTGACAGAGGGATCTGTGGGTTTCTCTCCAGGTGCCTCCTAGGCTGTCACACGTGCCACCATGGCGTGAGTCGAACCTCGGTGTGAGAATCGAGGCTTGTAGGGAGGGATATCAGGTTAATCTGGAATGGACTGAGAGTTCTGGGCGTCTTTTGGCTTAGTGGCACGACCCCTGGAGGTCCTCTCGACACTCCTGTGGAGAGCAGATCCTCCTGATATGCGATGGGAACACCAGGAATCCATTCCCGGCAAAGCAGAGAAAGGAACCCTCATCTCGAGCTGAGGAAGGGACAAGGGGCTCCTGTTGAGTTGTGGTGGGCCCCTCGGGGTTCCTCTCGAGTGCAGTCACATGTGTTGGGGAACTTCTTGAGTCGCAGCAAGGGAGTTAAGGAGCCTTTCGAATTCCAAGAAGAAAGGCATGATGTCCCTCTACATGCCACAGCGGAAAAGAGCCTCGTCATGCCTGAAAGGGAGAACATTCTGGTGTTCCTTGAGTTGCCGCAGGTCCCTCTCGAGTTAGAACGGGGACCTCAGGGACCCACTCGTTTGGCCTCAGGAGAGACCAGTCCATGTGAAAGGCAAGGGACCTCTCAGGATTCCTTTCCAGTCGCTGGCGGGTCCTCAGTCCTTGTTTGCAGCTGTGGCCGGTCCCTGAGGTTTCCTCGAAAGTGCTGACATGGGACTTGGGACCCTCTTGAGAGTCTACAGGTAGTCAGTCCTCTTCTCTAGTGGTGACATCCACGCCCTGTCTCCTCTTGAGCTGTAGCAGCACTGTCAGGCTTCCTGTCGAGTTGACAGAGTTATCTGTGGCTTTCTCTCGAGGTGCCTCCTGGGCTGTCACACGTGCCACCATGGCGTGAGTCGAACCTCGGTGTGAGAATCGAGGCTTGTAGGGATATCAGGTTAATCTGGAATGGACTGAGAGTTCTGGGCATCTTTTGGCTTAGTGGCACGACCCCTGGAGCTCCTCTCGACACTCCTGTGGAGAGCACATCCTCCTGAGATGCGACAGGAATGCCAAGAATCCGTTCCCGATGAAGCAGGGAAAGGAACCCTCATCTCGAGCTGAGGAGGGGACAAGGGGGCTCCTCTTGAGTTGCGGCGGGCCTCTCGGGGTTCCTCTCGAGTGCAGTCACATGTGTTGGGGAACTTCTTGAGTAGCAGCAAGGGAGTTAAGGAGCCTTTTGAAGTCCAAGAGGGAAGGTATGATGTCCCTCTACATGCCACAGTGGAAAAGAGCCCCATCATGCCTGGAAGGGGAACCTTCTGGTGTTTCTTGAGTTGCCACAGGTCCCTCTCGACTTACAACGGGGACCTAGGGACCTGCTCGTGTGGCCTCAGGAGAGACCAGTCTCCGTGCAAAAGGCGAGGGACCTCTCAGAATTCCTTCCCAGTCGCTGGCGGGTCCTCAGTCCTCGTTTGGAGCTGTGGCCGGACCCTGAGGTTTCCTCGAAAGTGCTGCCGTGGGACTTGGGATCCTCTCGAGAGTCCACAGGTAGTCAGTACTCGTCTCTAGTGGTGACATGCATGCCCTCTCTCCTCTTGAGCTGTAGAAGCACTGTCAGGCTTCCTGTCGAGTTGACCCAGGGATCTGTTGCTTTCCTCAAGGTGGCACCAAGGCTGTCACATGTGCCACCATGGGGTGAGTCGATCCCCGGGGTTACAGTTGAGGCAGTGCAGGTACATCACTTTTATCTAGAGTGAACTGATATTTCTGGGGGTGTTTTGCCCTGGTGGCGTGACCCCTGGAGTTCCTCTAGACCCTCCTGTGGAGAGCACCTCCTCCTGAATTGCGCTGGGAATGCCGGGAATCAGTTCCCGAAGAAGCAGGGAAAGAAACCCTCATCTCGAGCTGAGGAGGTGACAACGGGGCTCCTCTTGAGTTTTTGCAGGACCCTCGGGGTTCCTCTCGAGTGGAGACACGTGTGTTTGGGAACTTCTTGAGTCACAGCAAGGGAGTCAAGGACCCTTTCGAGGTCCAAGAGGAAAACTGATTTCTCTCGACATTCCACAGTGGAAAAGTTCCTTATCACTCCTGGAAGGGAGAACCTCCTGGTGTTTCTCAAGTTGCGGAAGGTCCCTCTCGAGTCGAGAGGGACCTAGGGATCCGCTCGTGTGGCCTCAGGAGTGGCCAGTCTCCATGCGAATATCGAGCAACCTCTCGGATTCCTCTTAGTCGGTTGTGGGTCCTAAGCCCTCCTCTGGAGCTGTGGCCAGACCCTGAGGTTTCCTCGAAAGTGCTGACATTGGACTTGGGTCCCTCTGGAGTGTCCACAGCGTAGTCAGGCGTCATCTCAAGTGGGGACATGCACGCCAACTCTTCTCCTGAGCTGTAGCAGACTGTCAGTCTTTCTGTCGAGTTGACACAGGGATCTGTGGCTTTCCTTCGAGTGCCACCAGGTCAGTCACACGTGCTACCATGGAGTGAATCGATCCTTGTGGTGACAGTCGAGGCAGTGCAGGGACATCAAGTTAATCTGTAGTGGACTGAGTCTTCTGGGGGTCTTTTGGACTGGTGGCCCGACCCCTGGAGTTCCTCTTGACTCTCCTTTGGAGAGCACCTCCTCCTGAGATGTGACAGAAACACCGATAATCCTTTCCAGATAAACCAGGGAAAGGAACCCTCATCTCCATCTGAGGAGGGGACAACGGGGCTCCTCTTGAGTTGTGGAGGGACCCTTGGGGTTCCTCTTAAGTGGAGATGCGTGTGTCGGTGCCAGGGTCCAGCCCCGGATGACCCAGGGAATTTGAAGTGGGAACGGCATGGGTGAGGGAAAACATTTATTTAGAAATATAAGAATATATTAGGTTGAAATAGTACAGTAGGAAAATTAGATGAAGTAAAGAGGGCTGAATAACTCGGTTTATTGGGAAAGCCAATAAAATCTCAAGACAAGAGATTTGCACCATCTACGTGGGCCACCGGTGTGCTCTTGAACCTCTAAAAGTGCCCCACCTTGGGTCCCTTTTGTTGCAGAACCTAGAGCCAGGGCAAGTAAGTAGACATGGTGAGCCTCCCGCTCCAGATGGGAATTTAGCCTGGAGTTAATGTACAAGAGGACAGAGAGAGAGACACATGGGGGTAGCTAGATTTCCTTTTTTCAATGAAGGAGTTTGCAAGAGAAAATAATCCAAGAGGCTTTTGCTTGAAAACTGCTCCAACTTTATTTTTCACAAGCCCCTTTTTTATACAAATGAAAATCAATGGGTATACAAATTTCGACAATGTCAGCAGCCCTGACTCTTATCAAGACCAGGCTTATTCTCTGCATACCTATTTGTATAGACAAGTCTTAGTTAATTTACATCATCTTCTGGCCAAAAGGCCAATTCAACAATTTACAGCTCTTTTCTGTAATTGTGTAAAGTGTTATTTTTTCCAAGGTCAGGTGCCATTCTCGGGGGGCACTGAACAAAGTTGCATTCTTACATGGCAAGTACACAGCAAGCAAGGAGGAGTACAATGATTTATAAAAGAAAGCAATAACTCAAAAGCCTAGTATTGCTAACAGAAAAAAAAAAACTACTACATATCTTTTTTAAATGTTGTTTGTAAAGTTGAAACTTTCAGGTGCAAATAAGGAGGTCTGGCAGCAATTGTTGAGTTAACCGTGAAATCCTGTCACCAATATGAATTTGAAAAGGCTCTGAAACTTTAAGATACTTTAAGGCTTTTGTGCCTCTCACAGTTGGGAGGTTGTGAGCAATTCACAAGCTTGTAGAAGGTCAGGGGGACTTGTTAGGCAGGCTAGAGCATTATCAAAAGTGGGTTGTGCTGGAACACTCCTTTCAAATGCAGAAGGCCAAAGCCCTGAATTAACTTTTTCCAGAGAAAGTCAGAAAATAATGGGAAAACAGACAAATTCTTATTTTGGGGGGCACATGTTCAGGAAAAACCAGGGAGAAATCCAATGACTCAAATTGCCCTGCCATCTGAGTTTGCCACGTGACCCTGTCACAGGTGGGATTCTTCACTCTGGCTCCCAACATTTCCCCCTTCTTTGTTTTTTAGAAAAATCAGTTGCAGTGTAGTTGGGAGATTAGAGAATAGTCTTTCCAGAAATGAAGTTAGAGAAGGTGTGGAAAAAGTCTTTTGCTTCTCCTGCGGTGGTAATTTTAATTGGAATGTTTCAAGGTCTGAATCTGATTATGAAGTTCCCTTAAATCTAAACTAATTTCTGAGCTGTTCCAAACACCTAAAATATGAGTTTTCAACATAGTGGGCATTTGCATTTGTTGAGTCAATGATTGCTGCCTTAGTAACAATAACAACAATAAGAGTAACAGTTGTTGTAACACAGCAAGACCATAATTATCATGTCAATAGATTGTTACAGTCAGGGGCATCATAGGGTGGACGTTTTAAAACTCACAAAAGTGCACCATTATTTTGGGAAGTTAAACAGGATGAAAGCATACATTGTTCACAAGACACTACATTAGGTCCACCTGTAGAATTCAATCGTATGTTAAATTTTCCAGAGTCATTAGTGAAAAGAAAAACATAAAGAGAGGGCAGACATGCTAATACAGAGTAGATAGAATTATTTTTTGGTCAGAGTTCGCATTGCAGCAGCTGTCAGTCCGTCCAGAATCTCAGTGTTTATCTTGCCTCTCCTGCCGGCACTAGCGCTGGCCCTTGACCCGCCCTTCTCTGAAACGGGCTTCAGGTGGGCCGTGAGCTATGCACACTGGGTCCCATCAGTCAGGCTGGCCCAGCCCGCTGCTCCTGGCAAGCGGCTCTTTCACACGGTGGTGGTGGCGGCAGAGTGCCCTTTTTCTCTCTTTTTTTCCTGTGGTCTCGGTGGTGGAGGATCCAGGTGCCTGGGGGACTGCAACATGACGAATCAGCTTGTTCAGGATTAAAACTGGCGAATCTGCATCCTGTGGCAAAAATACAAGCACTTCCTCAACCCTCAGTTAATGAGTTGGGACCTTTTCATTATTTGGAGATAAGGTCCTTCTACTTTACTAATGGTTTTGAAATCGATTGCTCTGGGTACCAATGGCAAAGCATTGCAGTGTTTCTGGATGAATCAGTATTTATTTATGATGAAAAGAGCATGTTGCAAAATCTGATGGAGGGAACTATATTTAAATTCTCCTCTCTTAATTTTTGAATTAACAAAGCATGTGAGGGTAATGATGCAAGATTTGACCATAATAATTTCTAATAGAAACCTGCCAATCTTCATCAAACATCAGGAGAGCATTGAGCTGTTCCTTATTATACGGAATTACAATTTTTGATGGCTCTTTACCAAACAATTCAATGCTCCTTTTCTTCCTTTCAGTATTTGTGTGGCAATTCGACCAGGATAAGAAGCCACGACTTTTTTAGCTTGGGCGGGAAGATGGATCCATTCTATAGGGCTATTTTGCCATAGAACTCCTGTAGGCGCTATTCAGTAGCTAGATAGAGGAACTGCCAAGTCATCGTCAAATTAATTCTTTTTACATAACTATCCGATAAGGCTGCTTTTACTTTGCCTAGGGCTTCCTGAGCCTCAGCTGTTAATTGTCTTTTAGAAGTTGGATCTGGGTCCCCGTGTAAAATGTTAAAAAGAGGTTTCAATTTAGCAGTGGTTAATTTTAAATAAGGTCTAATCCAATTAATATCCCCCAATAGTTTTTGATAATCATTTAAAGTAACGAGACAGTCTTTTCTCAATTGTAGTGGGACATGAGTCACTGTTTCAGAATTTATGACTCTTCCCAAGTAAGTTATGGGTGGATTGACTTCAATTTTTTCTGGGGCAATTTTTATACCTCTATTTGTTAATGTCTGAGTCAAGTCTTGGAGAACAGTTTGCAAATAAGCTCTATCAGGATGAGCTAATAAAATATCATCCATATAGTGAATCATATATACTTTTTTCTTTTTAATCCTAGTGTCTTCTAGAGCAGCATTAACAAATTTCTGGCATAGAGTCATGCCCGGGTCCAGCCCCGGTGGATCCAGGGATATTCAAAGGTGGGATGGAGCAGGCGGATAGGAAAGGATAGGACAGGATAGGGTAGCTCAGGACAGGATAGAATAGTAGGAAATTATTAGAAAAATAGGCTGAATAACTTGGTTTACGGGGAAAACCAATAAAACCTCGAGACAAGAGATTTGCAACATCTACGTAGGCCACCAGCATCCACTTGAATTTCTAAAGGTGCCCCACCTTGGGCCCCCTTTCTTGCGGATCTTAGCAGCCAGGGCAAATAAGCAGACGTGGTGAGCGGCCCCATTCCAGATGGGAATTCAGCTGAAAAGGGGGAGAAAGGGGAGAGAAAAGAATGACATGGGAAGCCCAGCATCAGTGCAAGACTCCAAAAAAAGGAGAGTTCATTTTTCAAAATCAGCTTATATGCCCCAAGTCCTACATAATGGAATATGCAGAGGTATGCTGGGGCAGCAGCCCTGACCCTCATTGAGACAGGCTTTCCTCCTGCATACTCTACCATTACAAAAGTCTCAGGTGGTTTACATTATCTTCTGGCCAAGAGGCCTATTAACATTTCTATGGCTCTCTTCTGATGAGGTTTTGTTAACCAGAAGACTCATTTGTGTTAACCTTTCCAAAATCTGAATGCCACTGTCAGAAAACACTAAATAAAAATACAGCAACTTGTAATAAAAGGAAGTACAGTGATTTATAGCAAAAGAAAAGTAATTTACTCAAAAGTTCAGTATTGCTAACATCAGAACTACTACATTTCCTTTTTCCATATCACATTTACATAGATTACATCTTCCCGGGTGCCTGATAGATAAAAAATAAGGAGGTCTGGCAGCGATCATTGACTCAACCATGAAATCCTGTCACCAATATAAATTTGAAAAGGCTCTAAAACTTTAAGATACTTTAAGGCTTTTGTGCCTCTCACAGTTGGGAGGTTGTGAGCAATTCACAAACTTGCAAAAAGTCAGGGGAACCTGTTTAGGCAGGGTAGAGTGTTATCAAAGGGGGTTGGGCTGAAACACTCCTTTCAAATGCAGAAAGCTAAAGCTTTGAATTAGCTCTTTCCGAGAAACTGGCAGAGAATAGTGAGGAAGCAGACAAATACAGACAAATTTTTATTCTTGGGGCGCATGCTCAGGAAAAACCAGGGAGAAATCCGATGACTCAGATTGCCCTGCCATGTGAGTTTGCCACGAGACCCTGTCACAGGTGGGATTCCTCGCTCTGGCTCCTGACAGAGTGGGGCTATTTTTCATTCCCTGAAGCAAAACCTTCCACTGAAACCATAAGTAAGGTTGTTTAAAATTTTCAGATGGTAGGCTAAAGGCAAATCGTTTTTTATCATCAGCATTTAAAGGAATGGTGAAAAAGCAATCTTGCAAATCAATTACAATTATAGTATATCACTCTAGAATGGCTACAGGGGAAGGGAGCCTGGGTTGCAAGGCTCCCATGTCTTTCATGGTGGCATTAATTGCTCTCAGATCCTGTAAAAGTCCCATTTACCAGATTTTTTTCTTAATGACAAAAATAGGAGTATTCCAGGGGCTATTGGAGGGCCCAATATGCCCCAATTCTAGTTGTTCAATAATTAATGTTTTAGCTGCCAGTCATTTTTCTTTAGGCAGAGGTCATTGTTCTACCCACAATGGATCCTGAGATTTCCATGTAATGGGGTCGGCAGTGAAAACAATGGCCTCCATTAAAAATTTGGATATCTTAATCCAGCACACAGCTTGCGAGGCGTTGGGTAGATTGGCTCAATTATTCCTGTCTGTTGTTTACCCAATCCTTTTGATAGATCATAGCCCATCTGCAACATCTGAGAG
>SJXQ01005116.1:17733-47174 GCA_006408695.1 Aepyceros melampus | reverse complement strand
ACACTCTCTGACATAAATCACAGCAGGATCCTCTATGATCCACCTCCCAGCATACTGGAAATAAAAGCAAAAATAAACACATGGGATCTAATTAAAATTAAAAGATTTTGCACAACAAATGAAAATTATGTTTTAAAGTCTACACAATGAATGTGGAAATTTCAATTTCTCTATGGTGTTTTCTCAATATATAATTTTCCTTTATGTTAAGATTATGTTTTTAAGTACAAGTGTGTCCTATTTTATTATTCTGAACCATTTTTCTTTTATATTAACTCATTAGCTGTTTGGGCTTCCCTTGAGGCTCTGATGGTAAAGAAACTGCCTACAATTTGGGAGACTAGGGTTTGATCTCTGAGTTGAGAAGATTACCTGGAGAAGGGAATGGCTACCCTCTCCAGTATTCTTGTCTGGAGAATTCCATGGATAGAGGAGCCCAGTGGGCCACAGTCCATGGGGTAGCAAAGAATTTGACATGGCTGAGCAATTAACACTTTAAAACTTTCACTGGCTCTTTATCTTTGATTTCCTTAAATTCTCTTCTGTCTAACATTTCCAATGCTATATGTATGCTTATTTGCTCTGTCTTGTCTGATTCTTTGCAAATCATTGGATATCACCTTCCAGGCTCCTCTGCCCATGGGATTTTTCAGGCAAGAATACTGGAGTGGGTTCCTGTTTCCTCCAGGGGATCTTCTTGACCCAGGAATCATATCCAAGTCTCCCATGTCTCCTGCATTGCAGGCAGATTCTTTACCCACTAAGTCACTGGGGAAGCCCATATGACGCTATACCAGATTTCTTTTGGGTTGGTAAACATGTGGAGGTTCTGGGAGGGTGATGTGCCTGGACTCTAGAGCATGGAAGTTCCACAACTTTCCCCCATGCTTTGTCGTTTGCAAGAGGTGCATAGGCTGCTCCTGGGTTATATCATTATTATTACCATAAAAAACAGGTAGTCTAGTAAGGAAAAAAAAATATATATGGACTATTGCCTACCATCTTATTGAGTGCCTAGTTTGGTTTTCAAATACTATCCCTTTTTTGGGTTACTCTTTTTGTTTTGCTTTCCTTTATAACAGTTGCATTTTTTCTTTTCTTTCTCTTTCCTTATGTGGGTTTTGCATCTTTGTGCATTCTATTCATGTTATTTTATTTTATATTGCTACATTTTAACATGCTTCCTTGACTAAAAATGTCTAAAATTAATCCATTTCTTGATTTTTCTTTTCAGGTAATAACAGTGCCTTAGAAAACTTGAAATTTTAATCATGTTCTTCCATTTGACTTGTAAAAGGGTCTACCGTTTGGTTTTCACCTTGTTTTAAAATTCCCAACAGTAGCTTTTTGTTAAATACAGAGTTGTTTCTTATTTTATTTAAAAGCATATTTACAAAATTTCTACTAATCATGTTTTTTAGGATTTTTACTCTGGAGAAGAAAATGGCAACCCACTCCAGTATTCTTGCCTGGATAATTCCTTGGACAGAGAAGCCTGGTGGGCTACAGTCCATGGGGGTCACAAAGAGCTAGATATGACTGAGTAACTTTCACTTTTCTTTCCTTCACTCTTTAGTTCTAGATATAATTTCCTTTTTATTAAATATATCCTACCATAAGAATTGTTATGTTTATTTTATTTTCTTTCAAGGTATTTCAGTGCCTCTATATCTTCAACATAACCCTAGAGTTTGATTAAGCCTTTGCTACTTTAGCACCTCTGAAGGTTCCTGGCTCTAGTTCTTTTATTATATTAATTTCTAATATCATGATTTTAATACTCACTTCTCTCAGGTCTTCTTTTCTTCCTTCATCTTTCTTTCCCTTTCTTCTTCTTTCTCTGTTTCTTGTTTTTTTTGTTTGTTTGTTTTTTCTGTCATATTTTCCCCCTGAACACTTACCTAGGCTGGTGGGTCAAGAACTTCTTAATACTTTTTCTTGAAAACATAGCTCATTCAAAATTCCATCTTTACACATAGCTATTAATTCCATTTCCCTAATTCACAGGGACTCAAATCCAAGTCTTCTGTCTTCACACAGAGGTAGGGCCCACATCTTTGCACCACACTGGTTATATATAGAATTGAAACTGTGTATAAAGTTATATTTGAGTTTTCCCTTTATTTCTGGCATAAAGTAAATTCATTTTCTTCCTTTTAATATTAGGTATGTGCTTTTTTATTTTATATATATCCAGTTGGTTTTTTTTTTTTGTCTCTGAGTGTGACTTTTGCTTTTTTTTTTTTAACTTTACAATACTGTATTGGTTTTGCCATACATTGAAATGAATCTGCCACAAGTGTACATGAGTTCCCAACCCTGAACCCCCCTCCCACCACCTTCCACATATCATCTCTCTGGGTCATCCCAGTGCACCAGCCCCAAGCATCCTGTATCCTGTATCGAACCTAGACTAGCGATTCATTTCTTACATGATAGTATACATGTTTCAATGCCATTCTCCCAAATCATCTCACCCTCTCCCTCTCTCACAGAGTCCAAAAGTCTATTCTTTACCTCTGTGTCTCCTTTGTTGTCTTGCATATGGCGTTATCATTACCATCTTTCTAAATTCCATATATATGCATTAGTATACTGTATTGGCGTTTTTCTTTCTGGCTTACTTCACCCTGTATAATCGGCTCCAGTTTCATCCACCTCATTAGAACTGATTCAAATGTATTATTTTTAATGGCTGAGTAATACTCCATTGTGTATATGTACCACGGCTTTCTTATCCATTCATCTGCTGAAGGACATCTAGGTTGCTTCCATGTCCTGGCTATTATAAATAGTGCTGCAATGAACATTGAGGTACGCGTGTCTGTCTCAATTCTGGTTTCCTCAGTGTGTATGCCCAGTAGTGGGATTGCTGGGACATAAGGCAGTTCTATTTCCAGTTTTTTAAGGAATCTCCACACTGTTCTCCATAGTGGCTGTACTAGTTTGCATTCCCACCAACAGTTTTTTTTTTTTTTTTTAATTTTTTAAAGTGTTGACATCTGGAGGAAAATTGAAGTTAGCTCTAGCCAACATATTTCAAGTTTTACATTGATTTCAAAGATAAATAATCTTTTGTGGGGCTTTGATGTGATAAGCATTTTATTCTTTAAGTCTACTTGATTCAGCCTCATCTACATAAAGACATTTTAATTGCACACCCTAAAAATAAAACAGTCAGTTATTTTACCAGCAAAATGGGTTTATTTGGGAATAGCATAAAACTGCAATTTGTAACAGGCCAACTGTGGTGGCTTTCCTGGTGGCTCAGTGGTAATGAATCTGCCTGCAATGCAGGAGACATGAGTTCAATCCTTGGATCAGAATGATCCCCTGGAGTAGGAAATGGCAATCCACTCCAGTAGTCTTGCCTGGGAAATTCCATGTACAGAGGAACCTGGCAGTTTCAATTCCTAGGGTCTCAAAACAGTGTGATAGGACTTAGCGACTAAACAACAACACCTAACTTTCACTTTTCTTTCCTTTACTCTTTAGTTCTAGATATAATTTCATTTTTATTAAATATATCCTACCATAAGAATTGTTATTTTTATTTTCTTTCAAGGTATTTCAGTGCCTCTGTATTTTTTTTTTTAATTTTTAGTTTGTTTTGCTTTACAATACTGTATTCGTTTTGCTATGCATTGACATGAATCAGCCACGAGTGTACATGAACTCCCAATCCCGATCCCCACTTCCCCCCTCCCTCCCCACACCTTCTCTCTGGATTATTCCCGTGCATCAGTCCCAAGCATCCTGCATCCTGCATCGAACCTAGATCGGTGATTTGTTTCACTTATAATATCATACATGTTACACTGCCACTCTCCCAAATCATCCCAATCTCTCCCTCTCCCACAGAGTCCAAAAGGCTATTCTATACATCTGTGTCTCTTTTGCTGTCTTGCATACAGGTTTATCATTACCATCATTCTAAATTCCATATATATATGTAAGTATACTGTATTGGTGTTTTTCTTTCTGGCTTACTTCACTCTGTATAATCGGCTCCAGCTTCATCCACCTCATTAGAACTGATTCAAATGTATTCTTTTTAATGGCTGAGTAATACTCCATTGTGTATATGTCCACAGCTTTCTTATCCATTCATCTGCTGATGGACATCTAGGTTGCTTCCATGTCCTGGCTATTATAAACAGTGCCGCGATGAACATTGGGGTACACGTGTCTCTTTCAATTCTGGTTTCCTCGGTATGTATGCCCAGCAGTGGGATCGCTGGATCATAAGGCAGTTCTATTTGCAATTTTTAAAGGAATCTCCACACTGTTCTCCATAGTGGCTGTACTTATTTGCATTCCCACCAACAGTGTAAGAGTGTTCCCTTTTCTCCACACCCTCTCCAGCACTTATTGCTTGTTGACTTTTGGATCGCAGCCATTCTGACTGGTGTGAAATGACTAAGCCCTTCCCCTTTAATCTCCACACATGCCCATGACCTGAGAGAAGTGAGGATCAGAATCATGATATTAGAAATTAATATAATAAAAGAACTAAAGCCAGGAACCCTCAGAGGTGCTAAAGTAGCCAAAGGCTTAATCAAACTCTAAGGTCCCCCTTAGTTTGCTGACTAAGGTCCATCTAGTCAAGGCTATAGTTTTTCTAGTAGTCATGTATGGATGTGAGAGTTGGACTGTAAAGAAGGTTGAGCGCTGAAGAATTGATGCTTTTGAACTGTGGTGTTTGAGAAGACTCTTGCGAGTCCCGTGGACTGCAAGGATATCCAACCAGTCTATACTGAAGGAGATCGGCCCTGGGATTTCTTCGGAAGGAATGATGCTGAAGCTGAAACTCCAGTACTTTGGCCACCTGATGCGAAGAGTTGACTCATTGGAAAAGACTCTGATGCTGGGAGGGATTGGGGGCAGGAGGATAAGGGGACGACCGAGAATGAGATGGCTGGATGGCATCACTGACTCCATGGACGTGGGTCTGGGTGAACTCCGGAAGTTGGTGATGGACAGGGAGGCCTGGCATGCTGCGATTCATGGGGTCGCAAAGAGTCGGACACGACTGAGAGACTGAACTGAAATGAATTGAACTGAAAGACTGTTGTGCCAATAGGTATTGTTTTCAAATTTGTATAGATATGATCAAATTTTTACCAACAATGAATGGAATGTTCATTGTTCTTCAACCTCTACAACACTGGTTGTAATAAGATTTTGGTGGTTAAAAATTCAGTTTTTGAATTTTGTCTTTCAGATTAGTGCTGTATAAGAGAGAAATGTTTTGAGTAACAGACACATTCTCCTTTCTCATTGACCCTGGTAAACTGCTTTGCAGGCAAATATATATTCCCTCTGCCTATCTTCCTTATCTTATTTTCTCTTATTCTTTCATCTTGCTGAATTTACTTCAGCTAAAAGATGTCTATCTGTGCTTTCAGGGACATTGTACTTTGCTTTTCAGCCATCAGCTCAGTTCAGTTCAGTCACTCAGTGTCCGACTCTTTGCAACCCCATGAATCACAGTGTGCCAGGCCTCCTTGTCCATCAACTCTCAGAGTTCACTCAAACTCACGTCCATTGAGTCGGTGATGCCATCCAGCCATCTCATCCTCTGTCGTCCCCTTCTCCTCCTGCCCCCAATCCCTCCCAGTATTAGAGTCTTTTCCAATGAGTCAACTCTTCGCATGAGGTGGCCAAATTATTGGAGTTTCAGCTTCAACATCAGTCCTTCCAAAGAACACCCAGGAATAATCTCCTTTAGAATGGACTGGTTGAACCTCCTTGCAGTCCAAGGGACTCTCAAGGGTCTTTTCCAACACTAGAGTTCAAAAGCATCAATTCTTCTGCACTCTGCTGTTTTCTGCTAAAATGTTACCTCCTCAGGAGACCTTTCCCAGATCATCTATGGTAGTTTGCTACAGCTGTCATAATAGAGGACCACAAACTGAGTGTGTTTAACAAAGGAAATTTATTTTCTAGAATTCTAGAGACTAGAAGTCTGAGATCAAGGTACTGGTAATGTTGGTTTCTTCTGAGACTTCTCTCTGTGTAGATGGCCATCTACTCTTTGTATCTTCACATCATCCTCTCTTTGAATATGTCTGTGTCTAAATGTTCCTTTTTTGTTTCTACCCCCCACCCCCGCCCCGAGAGAGTAAATCATTATATTGGATTAGGGCTTACCCTAACTACCTCATTTTAATTTAACTATCTTAAAATATTATCACATTCTCAGGTACTGGGAAGTAGAATTTCAACTTATGAATTTGGAGGGGGACACAATCCCACACATAAAACCACTCTTTAAAAATATAGTATCCCGACCATGCCCTCACCCTTCATATTTTATTATATATTACATTTAATTATGTTTACACATTCATTGGCTTATTTATTAACCATCACCCCCACCAGAATGTAAGGTTTATGAGGATACCAACTTTTCTTGCTTTAGTCACTGCTATACACTCATGGCCTAGAAATATGCTTTGCACACAATATGTTCTCGCAAATTATGTGCCAAGTGATGAATATATAAATTTTAGATAGTGTGAGAATACACAAGACTCAGTGTTGTTACAAGTTAACATTCTATTATGCAACTAAATTTTCCAACTCTACACTTGAAATTTAATTTGAAGTACATTGCCAAATGATCAACTAGTTTTACTTTTGTACATTGTGCAAATCTTTAAAATCAATTTAATTATTTTCTCTGTTTTTACATATCTGCATTAGCTAGGGCTGTCATAATGAAATGCAAAACTGGATAGTTTAAACAAGGTCAAGGCGTGCGTGGGCTTAGTTTCTTTCCCCTCCTTGGTTTATAGGCAGCCACCTTTTCTGTGTTCTCTCATGATATTTTCTCTCTGTGTAGGTACCCCTGCTGTCTCTCTGTGTCCAAATTTCCTCTTCTTATAAGGATGCCAATTAGATTGCATTAAGAGACTCCCCTAAAAGTCTCCTTTTAACCTGCTGCTGCTAAGTCTCTTCAGTCGTGTCTGACTCTATGCGACCCCATAGACGGAAGCCCCCCAGGCTCCCCCGTCCTTGGGATTCTCCAGGCAAGAGTACTGGAGTGGGGTGCCATTGCCTTCTCCATCCTTTTAACCTAATCACCTCTAAATAACCTGTCTTCAAATACAGTTAAATTCTGAGGTACTGGATATTAGGAATTCTGTATTCAGTTTTGAGAGAGATATAATTTAGTTTATTACAACATCTATTTCTGCCTCAGAGTCACATTTTTTGATATAAATTTGAAGATGACCTCTTTAATACTTATTATCAATAAGTATTAAATAGCAATATTTTATAGCATTTTTTAAATAAGCATATATACTTGTCATATTTATTTGGATTCTGGATAATAACTATGGTATTAAATATATTCCCCACATTTATAATAAACTCAACTCAACATGTATTTACATGGCCAATGACTAAAGTTTGCAACTAATAATTCAATATCAGTGGTCTAAAATTTTCAGTTTTGTACAATTGTGCTCTGACTGGCTAGAAGGATGGACTGTCCTTGTGGCTCAGTTGGTAAAGAATCTACCTGCAATATGGGAGACCTGGGTTTGATCCCTGAGTTGGGAAGATTCCCTGGAGAAGGAAAAGGCTACCCACTCCAGTATTCTGGCCTGGATAATTCCACAGATTGTATAGTCCACACAGTTGCAAAATGTTGGACACAACTGAGCAACTTTCACTTTCACTTTTTGGCTAGAAAAATAGGATTCCCTATCAATGGAGGTTCATACACAGTCTTGTTAAACACTTCAGAGATATTCTGGGAGTAGATGGAAGCATTGACTTGAGAAGTATATTCAAAGTTTCAAAGGCTCCTTCTATGTCTTGGAAATAATCATTTTACTCATGCTTCTACTCCTATTTTCCTAAGCTCATGTGTGAATAAAGTGACTGTTATCCATTTTAAGAAGATTACTTAAATTGCATGGCAAAGTTTATAAAGTTCATCCACCATTAAAATCAACCACAGAATTTAAGTTTTCAAAAATATTTTGGAAATATTAAACACACACATGTTACAAATACACACACACACACACACACACACACACACAATTATTTAGGTAAGTCTGCCTGATATGTAAAGTGAAGTTGAGTTCCTGATCATATTATAGGTCAAGTATATTTTTAGATAAGAAATATGTTTTATAATTTTAATATGCTGTATGATTGTTATATAAACTGAAAAAAATATAGTGGCAGTTGCTTGTGAGGAAAACATCTAGTGTTTATGTGAGTGGAATTTTAATTGAACAGATGGCTGCTACAGGTGAAGACTAAATAAGGAAAAACTATTTCATGTTATTGAAATGGTTTATGCTATAATATTTGATTAAACTTTTTCCAGGAAACAGAAAATACTTAGAAATATATACTTTTTGAAGTCTGTAGAAGTAGCTTTAAAATTAAAATATAATATACAAATCTCTTTATCACTCATTTATTCACTTGGTTACTGGCAAAATTCTATAGTCAATTAACATAGCTTAAATGAAGTACTTATCTCTCAGCAATCATTGCATTACATATTAAATTTTACTACAGTTCAATTTGTGTAAGTTTCAATGAAGACTGAAGTCTTGTTGGCTCAAGTATATTTGTCATCTCAATTATTTCTTTTTTCTCTTTGGTGATGTGAATTCGTACAGATACAAGAAATATAAGTTTTGGAATGGTTCATTTTCTTATATTTTGGAGTAGTTAACTTTTTAAAAATTTGATTTAAAAGTTGAATATAATCTCACATTGATCTTTAGGTTGTCATAAATATGTAATCAAGTACCGCACAATTGCACTATTTCACATGCAGTCATCTCACACGCTAGCAAAGTAAAGCTCAAAATTCTCCAAGCTAGGCTTCAGCAATATGTGAACCATGAAATTCCAGATGTGCAAGCTGGTTTTAGAAAAGGCAAAGGAACCAGAGATCAAGTTGTCAACATCCATTGGATCATTGAAAAAGCAAAAGAGTTCCAGAAAAACATCTATTTCTGCTTTATTGACTATGCCAAAGCCTTTGACTGTGTGGATCACAAGCTGTGGAAAATGCTGAGAGAGATGGGAATACCAGACCACCTGAACTGCATCCTGAGAAATCTGTATGCATGCAGGTCAGGAAGCAATAGTTGGAACTGGACATGGAGCAGCAGATTGGTTCCAAATAAGGAAAAGGACTACATCAAAGCTGTATATGTCACCCTGCTTATTTAACTTATATACAGAGTACATCATGAGAAATGCTGGGCTGGATGAAGCACAAGCTGGAATCAAGAGTGCAGTGAGAAATATCAATAACCTCAGATATGAGGATGACACCACCCTTATGGCAGAAACTGAAGAAGAACTAAAGAGCCTATTGAAGAAATGAAAGAAGAAAGTGAAAAGTTAGCTTAAAACTCAATATTAAGACAACTAAGATCATAGCCTCTGGTCCCATCACTTCATAGCAAACAGATGGGGAAACAATGGAAAAACTGACAGACTTTATTTTGAGAGGCTCAAAAATCACTGCAAATGGTGACTGCAGCCATGAAATTAAAAGATGCTTGCTCCTTAGAAGAAAAGTCATGACCAACCTAGACAGCATACTAAAAAGCAGAAATATTACCTTGCCAAAAAAGCTCCATCTAGTCAAAGCTGTGGTTTTTTCCATAGTCATATATGGATGTAAGAGTTGGACTATAAAGAAAGCTGATCACAGAAGAATTGATGCTTTTGAACTGTGGTGTTGGAGAAGACTCTTGAGAGTCCCTTGGACTGCAAGGAGATCCAACCAGTCCATCCTAAAGGAAGTCGGTCCTGAATACTCATTGGAAGGACTGATACTGAAGCTGCAACTCCAGTAGTTTGCCCACCTGGTGCTAAGAACTGACTCCCTTGAAAAGGCCCTGATGATGGCAAAGACTGAGTGCAGGAGGAGAGGGGAAAACAGAGGATGAGATGGTTGGATGGCATCACTGACTCAATGGACATGAGTCTGAGTAAATTCTGGGCATTACTGATGGACAGGGAGGCCTGGCATGCAGCCCTCCATGGGGTCGCAAAGAGTCAGACACAACTGATTGACTGAACTGAACTGACTGAAATATATGATTAACATAGAAGTTTTTATGGTGAATCTAATTTACAAATAAGGATAAAATATTCATAATATATATCTTAAATATGAAGAGACCTTATAAATATATGCTGCATTGAACAAAGATCATATTGATCATTTAAATAAATTAATCTTCAGTTCATTTCAGTCACTCAGTTGTGTCTGACCCTTTGGGACCCCATGAATCATAGCACGCCAGGCTTCCCTGTTCATCACCAACTCCCGGAGTCTACTAAAACTCATGTCCATCGAGTTGGTGATGCCATCTAGACATCTCATCTTCTGTCACCCCCTTCTCCTCCTGCCCCCAATCCCTCCCAGAATCAGGGTCTTTTCCAATGAGTCAACTCTTCACATGAGGCAACCAAAGTATTAGAGTTTCAGCTTTAGTATCAGTCCTTCCAAAGAACACCCAGGACTGATCTCTTTTAGAATGGACTGGTTGGATCTCCTTGCAGTCCAAGGGACTCTCAAGAGTCTTCTCCAACACCACAGTTCAAAAGCATCAATTCTTCCGCGCTCAGCTCTTTTATAGTCCAACTCTCACATCCATACATGACTATTGGAAAAACCATAGCCTTGACAAGATGGACCTTTGTTGGCAAAGTAATGTCTCTGCTTTTTAATATGCTATCTAGGTTGGTCTTAACTTTCCTTCCAAGGAGTAAGCGCCTTTTAATTTCATGGCTGCCATCATCATCTGCAGTGATTTTGGAGCCCCCCAAAATAAAGTCTGACACTGTTTCCACTGTTTCCCCATCTATTTCCTATGAAGTGATGGGTCCGGATGCCATGATCTTCATTTTCTGAATGTTGAACTTTAAACCAACTTTTACCCTCTCCTCTTTGACTTTCATCAAGAGGCTTTTTAGATCCTCTTCATTTTCTGCCATAAGGGTGTTACTATGGTCAAATTCTGAATTATGATAATTTTGAAACTGTTATATATGAATAGAATAGATGTGTAAGACTTGGAAATGAAATGCCCATAAAAGTAATCTCAGTTGTCGAGTGAATTCTCACTTACCAAAGGATTAGTTCTTGAAGAAACACATTATGCACACTTTTTTAAACTGCATTTAAAGTCAGGTGATTTGCTAAGAATGGATGTATTTTTTCTGAAGTAGCATTCATTACGACCTGAGAATGAACAAGTAAATGTACATGCAAATTATAATCTCTTACAGTTGAATTTTTCTTCTTAGAAATGATTACTTAAAACTTGACCAAATGGGAAATACAATTTAAACATCATTGAAAATTTTCTTTATTAAGCATATGATCTTAAGCTTTTTAAAAGCCTTGATTAAGCACAGTTGATAATTGGCTTTAATATCTAAGTATTTCCTTAGTTGTCACACTTTCAATTAAATCATATGTTAGGCCAAAGTACTAAAATTTTTAAAAATCCAGTTATTTTTGCCAGAGCAACATATACAATTATTTAGTGAGCAAGTCTGTTAAGAATCGTACAGACTTATAGAGGACATTACTTGGCTGGTCCTGGTGTCCTAAAGTTAGGGGAGGGACAGTGCTGGGATGGAACTGTGTAGAAGATGCTAGCTATCAGTACTAGTGTCTCTGAGGGAAATCAGTGAGACTATTCTGGGATTGTTGGAAAGACTACAAACCAGCACCAAATATTGCTGCTGATTTCAATTGTTACTACCAGGATAAAAAAGAAAAACATAGCAAAGCTAATATTGTTTGGAAAGGAAAGAAAAGAAATAACCTGACAGGAAGGAAATAACCTGACATTGTTTTCTCCTCCAGTCTTCCAATCCTCTTCAGCATTCTCAATTCATAGATCCCAATAGAAAATCAGTTATTCCCTTAGCCAACTCTATTTCTTTGTAATATTATTGCTCTCAGATATTATACTATTCTATATTTGTGTTTGCTTACTTTCTCTTCAGTGTCATAGATGCCATGTAAGAACACATTTTTGTTGTTTTATTTACTATTCTTTTCCTACTACCTTGAGAATTGAAATACAGGCACTCAATAAATGTTTGTATATTAAGGAATGAATGAGTCCCATAGAACTCTTCTTGATGCTAGCTCTTCATTCTGGAATCCTATTCATTACTTATGATAGAGTCCTTACTAGTGTAGACTTCTGTCTTCAGTCCTTACTAGTCCCTGACTTCTGTCTTCATTACAATCTTTTTCTATAAGGGAAGATAAAAATATTTCCCATAATCTCATTTTACCTTCAAGTTCCAGTGATTTCCTATTGTATCTGTCTTATCCATTTTACCTGTAATAACTCTGTAAGAATGACTGAATAGTGATGTTTATGTTTATATAAACTATCAATTAAAGCATTATTTAATTAACATGTTTTAAAAAGATTTGGAGAAGGCGATGGCACCCCACTCTAGTACTCTTGCCTGGAAAATCCCATGGATGGAGGAGCCTGGTAGGCTGCAGTCCATGGGGTCGTGAAGAATCTGACACAATTGAGCGACTTCCCTTTCACTTTTCACTTTCATGCACTGGAGAAGGAAATGGCAACCCACTCCAGTGTTCTTGCCTGGAGAACCCCAGGGACGGGGGAGCCTGGTGGCCTGCCATCTATTGGGTCGCACAGAGTCAGACACGACTGAAGCGACTTAGCAGCAAAAAGACTAAGACCCATGGAACCAGAAAAATGAATTTTACCAGATCTCATTTTATTATAAGCTAAAAACTTTCTATGTTTCTATAATAATCTCATAAAATTTTTATTATATTTAGAGAGAATTAAACATTTTATTCTAATAAATGAAGCTACTTTCTTCCAAAAAGACAATATATACCATATACAGTCATAATTTTATTGTCAATAAAATTAGACAATTTTCTTTGAAATATAATCTTTATTCTGAATAATAAACCAAATACTCCCTCTGAAATACTCAAAATATACTTACTTCTCTACTAATCATAAGATATTTTGACAGGTCCATGTTTTATGAGTTGAATGAGGCCAAAGTATACCAGGATCTAGAAAGGAAAGCATTCTCTGTGGGGGTACATATATTTCAAATAATGGTGGCATAATTTATTATTTTCCATTGTGAAAAGATATCTTGGCACAACTATCAGCCAATGTATAAAACACTGAAACAGGCAAGCTGACACTTTTACTAGAGTTCTATGATCCCATAATTTTTTTTCTTGGCAGTATTTCCACTTGGATTTTTAAAAATTCTATTTATTCCCCTTAAATAATTGCTTCCCTTTAACCTATTACTAATATTGGAGCATAAAATAATGTATAAATAATTTTGACCTTTTCCTGCAGTATCTGATGGAACTTGGCAAGTTGTCCTAGAGTTGATAATGTTACAAAATTTCTTTGTTACAATGTAGTAAATAAGAACACTTTCCCCATTCCTAAAGCTTCCATATTTGAAGGGGACAGAAGAAACTTTAGATATAAGTAGCCTTTTTTTTTTTTTTTCCTGGAAAGCAAGCCTGTTATTATTCTTGTAAATTATATTATTATAATGGATTATCAATAAGAACATTTTTTAAATTGAAAAAAATGGCATTGATACAATCAATTCTGTAATTATCATTATTTTATATACAATATTGAAGAGACTAAATGTATTTTGGTATTTCTTACAACTGGCTTTACACTTTCTCTTTCAAAATTTCAAGTAGAATAGTTTGATAACTCATTATTGTTCAAAGTGTGTATTAAGTACCTAGTAAATAAAAGCATACTTACTAAGAGTAAGTAAGCTTACTTACTAGGAGAAGGGAATAGCACACCACTTCAGTATTCCTGCCTTGTCAACCACATGAACAGTATGAAAAGGCGAAAAGATAGTACACTGAAAGATGAACTCCCCAGGTCAGTAGGTGCCCAATTAGCTACTGGAGATCAGCAAATAACTACAAAAAGAATGAAGAAATGGAGCCAAAGCAAAACAAACAAACAAACAAACACTGAGTTGTGGATATGATTAGTGATGGAAGCAAGGTTCGATGCCAAAAGAGCAATATTGCATAGAAACCTGGAATGTTAGGTCCATGAATCAAGGAAAGTTGGAAGTGATCAAACAGGAGATAGCAAGAGTGAAAGTCAACATTTTAGGAATTGGCAAACTAAAATGGACTGGAAGGGGAGAATCTAACTTAGATGACCATCATATCTACTACTGTGGGCAAGAATCCCCTAGAAGAAATGGAATAGCCATATAGTCAACAAAAAGTCAGAAATGCAATACTTGGATGCAATCACAAAAACAACAGAATGATCTCTTTCATTTCCAAGGGAAACCATTCAATATCATGGAAATCCAAGTCTATGCCCTGACCAATAAGCTGAAGTTGAATGGCTCTCAGAAGACCTACAAGACCTGCTAGAAGAAACACCCAAAAAGATGTCCTTTTGATTATAAGGCACTGGAATGCGAAAGTAGGAAGTCAAGAAATACCAAGAGTAACAGGCAAATTAGGCCTTGTAGTGAATTAGGCCTAGAATGAAGCAGGGCAAAAGCTAGTAGACTTTTGCCAAGAGAATGCACTGGTCACAGCAATAGCCTCTTCCAACACCACAAGAGAAGAGTCTACAGATGGACACCACCAGATGATCAACACTGAAATCAGATTGATTATATTTTTTGCAGCTAAATATGGAGAAGCTCTATACAGTCAGCAAAAAAAAAAAAAAGACCAGGAGCTGACTGTGGCCCAGATCATGAACTCCTTATTGCCAAATTTTAATTTAAATTGAATAAAGTATAGAAAACCACTAGACCATTCAGTTCAGTTCAGTTCAGTCACTTAGTGTTGTCTGACTGTTTCCGACCCCATGAATTGCAGCATGCAGGCCTCCCTGTCCATCACCAACTCTCCGAGTTCACCCAAACTCGTGTCCATTGAGTCAGGGATTCCATCCAACCATCTCATCCTCTGTCGTCCCCTTCTCCTCCTGCCCCCAATCCCTCCCAGCATCAGAGTCTTTTCCAATGAGTCAACTCTTCGCATGAGGTGGCCAAAGTATTGGAGTTTCAGCTTTAGCATCAGTCTTCCAGTGAACACCCAGGACTGATTGATCTCCTTTAGAATGGACTGGTTGGATCTCCTTCCAGTCCAAGAGACTCTCAAGAGTCTTCTCCAACACCACAATTCAAAAGCATCAATTCTTCGGTGCTCAGCTTTCTTGACAGTCCAACTCTCATATCCATACATGACCTTTGGAAAACTCATAGCCTTGACAGGACGGACTTTGTTGCCAAAGTAATGTCTCTGCTTTTGAATATGCTATCTAAGTTGGTCATAACTTTCCTTCCAAGGAGTAAGCATTTTTTAATTTCATAGCTGCAATCACCATCTGCAGTGATTTCAGTTCAATTCAGTTCAGTCGCTCAGTCGTGTCCAACTCTTCACGACCCCATGAATCGCAGCACCCCAAGCCTCCTTGTCCATCACCAACTCCCGGAGTTCACTCAGACTCACGTCCATTGAGTCGTAATGCCATCCAGCCATCTTATCCTTGGTCGTCCCCCTCTCCTCCTGCCCTCAATCCCTCCCAGCATCAGGGTCTTTTCTAATGAGTCAACTCTTCACATGAGGTGGCCAAAGTACTGGAGCTTCAGCTTTAGCATCATCCTTTTCAAATAAATCCCAGGGTTGATCTCCTTCAAAATGGACTGGTTGGATCTCCTTGCAGTCCAAGGGACTCTCAAGAGTCTTCTCCAACACAACAGTTCAAAAACATCAATTCTTCGGTGTTCAGCCTTCTTCACAGTCCAACTCTCACATCCATACATGACCACAGGAAAAACCATAGCCTTGACTAGACGGACCTTAGTCGGCAAAGTAATGTCTCTACTTTTGAATATACTATCTAGGTTGGTCATAACTTTCCTTCCAAGGAGTAAGTGTCTTTCAGTTTCATGGCTGCAGTCACCATCTGCAGTGATTTTGAAGCCCCCCAAAATAAAGTCTGACACTGTTTCTACTGTTTCCCCATCTATTTCCCATGAAGTGATGGGGCCAGATGCCATGATCTTCGTTTTCTGAATGTTGAGCTTTAAGCCAACTTTTTCACTCTCCTCTTTCACTTTCATCAAGAGGCTTTTTATTTCCTCTTCACTTTCTGCCATAAGGGTAGTGTTATCTGCATATCTGAGGTTATTGATATTTCCCCCCGCATCTGGATTCCAGCTTGTGCTTCTCCCATCCCAGCGTTTCTCATGATGTACTCTGCATATAAGTTAAATAAACAGGGTTGACAATGTACTGCTTGTTGTTCTATGGTCTGTTTTAGCTGTTACTTCCTGACCTGCCTATAGGTTTCTCAAAAGGCAGGTCAGGTGGTCTGGTATTCCCATCTCTTTCAGAATTTTCCAGAGTTTATTGTGATCCACACAGTCAAAGGCTTTGCATAGTCAATGAAACAGAAATCACTGTTTTCCTGTAACTCTCTTGCTCTTTCCATGATCCAGTGGATGTTGGCAATTTGACCTCTGGTTCCTCTGCCTTTTCTAAAACCAGCTTGAACATCTGGAAGTTCACAGTTCATGTATTGGTGAAGCCTGGCTTGGAGAATTTTGAGCATTACTTTACTAGCATGTGAGATGAGTGCAATGGTGTGGTAGTTTGAGCATTCTTTGGCATTGCCTTTCTTAGAGACTGGAATGAAAACTGACCTTTTCCAGTCCTGTGGCCACTACTGAGTTTTCTTAATTTGCTGGCATATTGAGTGCAGCATTTTCACAGCATCATCTTCAAGGATTTGAAATAGCTCCACTGTAATTCCATCATTTCCACTAGCTTTGTTCATAGTGATGCTTTCTAAGGTCCACTTGACTTCACATTCTGGGATGTCTGGCTCTAGGTGAGTGATCACACCATCGTGATTATCTTAGTCATGAAGATCTTTTTTTGTACAGTTCTTCTGTGTATTTTTGCCACCTCTTCTTAATATCTTCTGCTTCTGTTAGGTCATTACTGCTTCTGTCCTTTGTTGAGTGCATCTTTGCATGAAATATTCCCTTGGTATCTCTAATTTTCTTGAAGAGATCTCTAGTCTTTCCCATTCTGCTGTTTTCCTCTATTTCATTGCATTGATCCCTGAGGAAGGCTTTCTTATCTCTCCTTTCTATGGAACTCTTCATTCAGATGCTTATCTTTCCTTTTCTCCTTTGCTTTTTGGTTCTCTTCTTTGCACAGCTATTTGTAAGGCCTCCACAGACAGCCATTTTTTTTTTTTTTTTGCATTTCGTTTCCATGGGGATGATCTTGATCCCTGTCTCCTGTACAGTGCACAAACCTCCATCCATAGTTCATCAGGCACTCTATCTATCAGATCTAGTCCCTTAAATCTATTTCTCACTTCCACTGTATAATCATAAGGAATTTTATTTAGATCATACCTGAATGGTCTAGTGGTTTTCCCTACTTTCTTCAATTTAAGTCTAAATTTAGCAATAAGGAGTTTATGATCTGAGTCACTGACTGGTTCAGTGACTGAGTCAAGACCAGTTCCTGGTCTTGCTTTTGCTGACTGTATAGAGCTTCTCCATCTTTGGCTGTAAAGAATATAATCAATCTGATTTCAGTGTTGACCATCGAGTGATGTCCATGTGTAGAGTCTGCTCTTGTGTTGTTGGAAGAGGGAGTTTGCTATGACCAGTGTGTTCTCTTGGTAAAACTCTATTAGCCTTTGCTCTGCTTCATTCCGGATTCCAAGGCCAAATTTGCCTGTTACCACAGGTGTTTCTTGATTCAGGTATGACGTTTATACATTGGAAGTGAGAAATAGATTTAAGGGACTAGATCTGATAAACAGTGCCTGATGACTTATGGATGAAGGTTAATTACATTGTACAGGAGTCAGGGATCAAGACCATCCCCAAGAAAAAGAAATGCAAGAAAGCAAAATGACTGTCTGCAGAGGCCTTACAAATAGCTTTAAAAAAGAAGAGAAGCCAAAAGTAAAGGAGAAAATGAAAGATATACCCATTTGAATGCAGATTTCCAAAGAATACAAATGAGAGATAAGAATGCCTTTCTCAGTGAACAATGCAAAGAAATAGAGGAAAATAATAGAATGGGAAAGACTAGAGATATCTTCAAGAAAATTAGAAGGGAAATTTTCATGCAAAGATGAGCTCAATAAAGTACAGAAATGGTTTGGACCTAACAGAAGCACAAGATATAAAGAAGAGGTGGTAAGAATACACAGAAGAACTGTACAAAACAGATCTTCTCGACCCAGATAATCACGATGTTGTGCTCACTCACCTAGAGCCAGACATCCTGGAATGTTAAGTTAAGTGGGCCTGGGAAGCATCACTATGAACGAAAGTAATGGAAGTGACAGAATTCCAGTTGAGCTATTTAAAATCCTAAAAGATGTGGCTGTGAAAGTGCTACACTCAATATGCCAGCAAATTTGGAAAACTCAGCAGTGGCCACAGGACTGGAAAAAGTCAGTTTTCATTCCAGTCCCTAAGAAAGGCAATGCCAAATAATACTCAGACTACCACACTATTGAACTCATCTTATAGGCTAGCAAGTTCTGCTCAAAATTCTCCAAGCCAGGCTTCACCAATACATGAACTCTGAACTTCCAGATGTTCAAACTGGTTTTAGAAAAGGCAGAGGAGCCAGAGATCAAATTGCCAACATCCACTGGATCATCAAAAAAGCAAGAAAGTCCCAGAAAAACATGGATTTCTGCTTTATTGACTATACCGAAGCCTTTGACTGTGTGGATCACAATAAACTCTGGAAAATTATGAAGGAGAGGGGAATACCAGACCACCTTACCTACCTCTTGAAAAAATCTGTATGCAGGTCTGGAAGCAGCAGTTAGAACTGGACATGGAACGACAGACAGGTTCCAAATAGGGAAAGGAGTACGTCAAGGCTGTATGTTGTCACCCTGCTTATTTAACTTATCTGCAGAATACGTCACGAGAAATGCTGGGATGGAAGAAGCACAAGCTGGAATCAAGATTGCCAGGAGAAATATCAATAACCTCAGATATGCAGATGACACCACACTCATGGCAGAAAGTGAAGAAGACCTAAATAGGCTCTTGATGAAAGTGAAAGAGGAGAGTGAAAAAATTGGATTAAAGTTCAACATTCAGAAAATGAAGATCATGTCATCTGATCCCATAACTTCATGGCAAATAGATGGAGAAACAGTGAAAACAGTGGCTGACTTTATTTTCTTGGGCTCCAAAATCACTGCAGATGGTGACTGCAGCCATGAAATAAAAAGACACTTACTCCTTGGAAGGAAAGTTATGACCAACCTAGACAGTATATTAAAAAGCAGAGATATTACTTTGTCAACAACTTCCATTTTTTTCAAGGCTTTAGTTTTTCCTGTAGTCATGTGTGGATGTGAGAGCTGGATTATAAATAAAACTGAGCCCCAAAGAATTGATGCTTTTGAACTATGGTGTCAAAGACTCTTGAGAGCCCTTTGAACTCCAAGGAGATCCAATCAGTCCATCCTAAAGGAGATCAGGCCTGGGTGTTCATTGGAAGGACTGATGTTGAAGCTGAAACTCCAATACTTAGGCCACCTGATGTGAAGAGCTGATTCATTGGAAGAGACTCTGATGCTGGGAAAGATTGAGGACAGGACGAGAAGGTGATGGTAGAGGATGAAATGGTTGGATGGCATCACTGATTCAATGGACATGGGTTTGAGTGAACTCTGAAAATTGGTGATGGACAGGGAGGCCTGGCACGCTGTGATTTATGTGGTCAAAAGCATCAATTATTTGGGGCTCAGCTTTCTTTATAATGCACTGTTTCTAATGTTTCTCTATCTATTTGCCATGAAGTGATGGGACCAAAAACAAATTTTGCCAAGGTTTTTTGCCCTGTATTTCTAATATAATCTGAGTTGAAAGTGCAAAAATGATGTTTTTAAGCTACATTACAAACTTTTCTTGGATACACAGTGGTTAACACATAAATTTATAAATTCTGAAATTGAGGAGGGCATTATGATTTTTGTTTGCTCTTGAAATGGTTAATTTTATCCTTGTGGTTGATTTATTTTTTTACCTAAAACTTACCTCATGTATAACTTTGGTAAAGTAGTCGGTAATTGAAATTTCTATAGAATCAAGTAAAACAAAAATTTTGACTTAATAATTTGTTTCAACTTTATAGTCATTGACAATAAAACACATTAAAAATGTAAGTTATTTTAAAATATCATCTGAAATAGATACTTTTTAAAAAGAAAAAGCTGAAGATGTCTATTTAGATCAGCACACAATTTTGATTTGCATCAGCCCTTGTGAGACATTTAGCTTTTAGATATTTTGTAGTCATTTTTCACTTACTTTGCAGTTAACCGAAACATTTGCAGGTCTGGTCTCTGCAAAGGCAGTGGGAAACTTACTCCTAGGTGAGAAATGCTTGCCTCTCCAAGTAAAAGTATTTTGGCATGAGCCACAGTGGGAGTACATTTTATTCAGCATTGCCTCTATACAGTAATAGCAGTGCATTTAGTCAAAGCTATAGTTTTTCCAGTAGTCATATATGGATGTGAGAGCTGGACTATAAAGAAAGCTGAGCGCCAAAGAATTGATGTTTTTGAACTGTGGTGTCAGAGAAGACTCTTGAGAGTCGCTTGGGCTGCAAGGAGATCCAACCAGTCCATCTTAAAAGTAACCTGTATTGAATGTTCATTGTAAGTGCTGACGTTGAAGTTGAAACTCCAATACTTTGGTCACCTGATTTGAAGAACTGACTCCCTTGGAAAGACCCTGATGCTGGGAAAGATTTAGGGTAGGGGAAGGGGATGACAGGATGAGATGGTTGGATGGCATCACTGACTCAATGGACTTGAGTTTGAGTAAACTCTGGAAGTAGGTGATGGACAGGGACTGCAGTCCTGGCGTGCTGCCGTACATGGGGTCACAAAGAGTCGGACACAACTGATCGGCTGAACTGAACTGAACTGACATACAAGTTATTTCCAGTCACATTTCCTACCTTTTTCAGAAAAAGGGTTGGTTGTGCTAATGATTAAATAAGCAAGTGAAGCAGTATGATTGATACTGGATAGTATAGTGAGTTATAAAGCAACGAGATCCTTAATTTAAGGTTTCATTTGGTTAAGAGGAGTAGTGAATGTATCCTAGAGAGGTATTTGAATTACTACAGGGCATTGAAAAGCTGTATTGGTGGTTGAATGAATTCCTGTTAGCTATATCCAGGGTACACATTAAGAGGGGAACTAAAAAGCTAGAGAGGAATAGCATTACAGTAAGATAGCACAGGGAGATGATGACCAATACTGATAAGGTCATCTTATCAATACTGATAAGTAACAGGGGAAAAGTGAATTTCAGCTGGTCAATATACACAATGAAGGTTAATAATAATAAATTAGTTTTAAACTAGTGTGGTGGGAAAAATACTGATTTCAATAGTAGTCAGAAGGAGGGGGAAAGATCATGTTCAGTTCATTTCAGTTCAGTCACTCAGTTGTATCCCACTCTTTGTGACCCCATGAACCACAGCACACCAGGCCTCCCTGTCCATCACCAACTCCCGGAGTCTACCCAAACCCATGTCCATTGAATCAGTGATGCCATCCAACCATCTCATGCTCTACGGTCGCCTTCTCCTCCTATCCTCAATCTTTCCCAGCATCAGGGTCTTTTCCAACGAATCAGCTCTTCGCATCAGGTGGCCTAAATATTGGAGTTTCAGCTTCAACATCAGTACTTCCAGTGAACACCCAGGCCTGATCTCCTTTAGGATGGACTGATTGGATTTCCTTGGAGTTCAAAGGGCTCTCAAGAGTCTTCTCTGACACCACAGTTCAAAAGCATCAATTCTTCGGGGCTCAGTTTTATTTATAATCCAACTCTCACATCCACACATGACTACAGGAAAAACTATAGCCTTGACTAGACGGACATTTCTTGACATAGTAATATCTCTGCTTTTTAATATGCTGTCTAGGTTAGTCATAACTTTCCTTCTAAGGAGTAAGCGTGTTTTAATTTCATGGCTACAACCACCATCTGCAGTGATTTTTCAGCCCTCCAAAATAAAATGAGCCACTGTTCCTCATCTATTTGCTATGAAGTTATGGGACCAGATGACACGATCTTCGTTTTCTGAATGTTGAGCTTTAAGTCAACTTTTTCACTCTCCTCTGTCACTCTCTTCTTTCACTTTCATCAGGAGGCTCTTTAGTTCTTCTTCACTTTCTGCCATGAGTGTGGTGTCATCTGCATATCTGAGGTTATTGATATTTCTCCCGGCAATCTTGATTCCAGCTTGTACTTCCTCCATCCCAGAGTTTCTCATGATGTACTCTGCATAGAAATTAAATAATCAGGGTAACAATATACAGCCTTGATGTACTCCTTTTCCTATTTGGACCAGTCTGTTTCAGTGATTTTTCAGCCCTCCAAAATAAAATGAGCCACTGTTCCTCATCTATTTGCTATGAAGTTATGGGACCAGATGACACGATCTTCGTTTTCTGAATGTTGAGCTTTAAGTCAACTTTTTCACTCTCCTCTGTCACTCTCTTCTTTCACTTTCATCAGGAGGCTCTTTAGTTCTTCTTCACTTTCTGCCATGAGTGTGGTGTCATCTGCATATCTGAGGTTATTGATATTTCTCCCGGCAATCTTGATTCCAGCTTGTACTTCCTCCATCCCAGAGTTTCTCATGATGTACTCTGCATAGAAATTAAATAATCAGGGTAACAATATACAGCCTTGATGTACTCCTTTTCCTATTTGGAACCAGTCTGTTGTTATATGTCTAGTTCTAACTGCTGATTCCTGATCTGAGTATTGGTTTCTCATGAGGCAGGTCAGGTGGTCTGGTATTCCCCTCTCCTTCATAATTTTTCACAGTTTATTGTGATCCACACAGTTAAATGCTTTGGTGTAGTCATAAAAGCAGAAATAGATGTTTTTCTGGAACTCTTGCTTTTTCCATGATCCAGCAGATGTTGGCTATTTGATCTCTAGTTCCTCTGCTTTTTCTAAAACCAGGTTGAACATCTGAAAGTTCATTGTTCATATATTGCTGAAGCCTGGGTTGGAGAATTTTGAGCATTACTTTATTAGCATGTGAGATGAGTGCAATGGTGTGGTAGTTTGAGCATTCTTTGTTAGGCGTGATCAATAGGAAATTTGAATTAATAATCTGGGAATTAAGGGTGATAAGGACTTGATTTGTTAATTCTTAAGAAATTTGTGTTTAAATGCATGAGAATTGTTGGAATGGAAACCAAAACCCATTTAATATATATATAAAGTAATATATATTATATTACATATATTAGAGAGAGAGGGACACAGAGAGATTGATATATGCATATAAATTGGCTTTTAGATTTTCTTTATTCCTAAACCAGATTTGTTCTCTTTAATTTTTTACATCACTTTATGCCACATTTACTGTGCTAACCACAGTCTTTTGTTGTTGTTCCATAATTATGTGTGAATTTAACTCATGGTTATGTTTGTCTGATTATTTCTTGAGTGAAGAAACATTTATTTAATTTTTCCTTCCTTAGGTGCCCTTAGCAATGCTTTATGTATGAAAAGAAGTAACAAATATTTATAGAACTTAATAAAATAGGATAATACATGCCAAGCTGGACATTTAAAGATAAACTGCTTAAATCTGATTCTTAAATTCACCAATAAAAACTTAGGATACCAATACTTTTATTTGGATTGAGCCAGATTGAAGATAAAAAGACCACTTAAAAGCTGAAGAAACAAGAGTAGCAGAAGAAAGGCAAACCATGAAATAAACACGTATAACTTAGTCTCTCTATTCTTCACCAGCATATTTTCATTAACAAATCTACTTGTAATTCTTAGCATGGATCAGTCCAGGCATCAAAGCTTTTATTCTGTGGGCCACACTGGTTCTCTTGGATAAGGAAGTCTCCCTTCCTCCTGTAAATTTGTCTGCACCTGAAAGCTTAGCTGTTACTTCAGTGGTACTCAGTGTTGTACTTTGACCTTTCCCATAGCCCTGCAGAATTATCTGCTAACCTAGTACTCACTGCTCTTTGGGAAATCATTCACACCCTCAGCACCTATTGCAGAAAGTAGACATTAATTTGCATCCAAGTGACAGGTTGGGATGGGGCTAGGCTATTTTTTTTTTTTTTCCTTTTTTTGAGGGAACTCAGGAACACTTGATTTCCTAGATTCCCCTGCAGTAAGGTGAGACACAGTGATACTATTAGGAGTGGAAGTGATATAAAGTACTTCTGGACCAACACAGTTAATAGTATCCCTTCCTTTGTTTCTTCTCCTCCCTAACATTTATCGTCCAGGAGATCATGTGATCTAACCATTCTAGCTGTAGATTGGAGAAAGATTATTCCAACTAATATCAGACAGATCTCTGTGTTTATCTGTTACATAGCATAGCAGCTTATCTTGTAAGATATACACGGAAGCATTCTGTTTCTTTCTTTTTTTTTATACACTATTGGAAAGATCTTAAAATAGTTATGTGTGTATCCAAAGGTTTTAAAGAGTTCAGTACATGATCTTTTTCAGCTTTTCATTCCTGTTCTCTGTCTGCCACAGGACAAAGTTGAATCCACTGAGGGCTAAGCCGTGTATTAAATTTGTGATACTTATTGTATCTTGCACAAAGTTTCTCTTTAACTCAGAAGACTATGGCTTGACATTAGGTCAAGTTTGTTGTGTCTTCTTCTCCTACCCTAAGACCTCTGTATAAATAGAACTTTCTTACAAATTAATCACATATGTCCAGAAATGCCTGGATCTTAGAAGCAATTAGGGTCATAATAGCAATCAGTGCACAATATGTCATGCTGCTGCTGCTGCTGCTAAGTCGCTTCAGTCGTGTCCAACACCGGGCGACCCCAGAGACGGCAGCCCACCAGGCTCCCCCGTCCCTGTGATTATCCAGGCAAAAACACTGGAGTGAGTTGCCATTTCCTTCTCCAATGCATGAAAGGGAAAAGTGAAAGTGAAGCTGCTCAGTCCTGTCCGACTCTTCGCGACCCCATGGATTGCAGCCTGCCAGGCTCCTCCGCCCATGGAATTGGAACACGTGTACACCTGTGGCAGATTAATATTGATGTATGGCAAAACCATACATCAATATTTACAACTTTACAAATACAATATTGTAAAGTAAAAAAAAAAATAAAAATAAAAATAAATAAATAAATAAAGGTAAGTGATTATATTAAAAAAAAAAAAGTACTGGAGTGGGTTGCCATTGCCTTCTCCTCTTAGTATCATATGGAGAAGCTATTTTATAGACATGAACACTGGTAAATGAAAACTTTGTATAAATTGCATAATGGCTAGATTTCAAAGGTCTCCTAAGTACATGTGAAATTAGAAATTGCATATTAAAGTATTCCTAATTTCTTGATTGGGATAACTTGAAATACATTTATCATTCTTTAATGAAGAATGATATATATGTCCAAGAATTATATGGATTATTATACCAGTAGTTTTTATAGCATATTTTAGCATTTGAGTTGAATGTATGTTCCAAGATTAAAATCTTATAATTTTCCTTTTTTGATTGTGAGAATTTGAGAGTACATTGAATTTAATATTGTAAATATTTGTATTAATGCACCACATTGTTCCCTGTTGATAGTCATTGAATTTGATATTGATCAGAGCATTTTCAGTAATTTTCCTGATTAGGATAAATTTCAGATACTCAAAGCATTTTCTTTGCTCTTGATTAAGAAGATTATGAGTTTAATATTAATTGGTAGTTTTGAACTAATAATCTTGAAAAACTTCTCTTAGAGCAGCATATCTATTTTCTGTACTCTTTCCTTTCTTTCTTTACCTCCAGTTACTTTAGAGAAAGGATCTCTCATCTGTTATCCCCTTCCTAGCTTCTACTCTTCCATCTTTCTCTCACTGTGTCTCATGTCTTCTTCCATAATAGTACTCATAAACACACTTTGTTTTTTAGAGCAGAGGTTATGACATATTATTCTTTATATTCCTCATGTATATAGCAACACCTGACAAATAGAGATCATAAATAGATTTTTTAAAAAGAATGAATGGGTGAGTTATACATATGTTAATAAAACTTTGAACACTGTTTAGGGATCCTAATGTCATTAGTAATCACTTTTGCATTTCTAAAACTTTTGCTGGAAAACAACCTGAGGAATCTAGAGCCAGATCAAATTATTCTGACCAACACTCTCAGAATCATTTGTTAAAACAGTGGTTAAACTTGGATAAGCATAGAGAAGATGCAGTAAAACCTTCATGAATTTCAGTTAAATTTGAATACTCTTTATCAACATGTCGTTTTAACAATCTCACTCCCATGGTTACGACACAGAACTTATTTCCTGAAATCTCTCAATTGTGAAATCTTATTGCACTCTTTGAACATAGTTTCCTGTTTTTGTTGCTCTATCCCTCTCAACATCCATAGCTATCTTTGCAGTCTCATCAAGATTTCCAGCTCCATTTTTTTTTTTCCAGTTCCAACCTTTTTCTTTTCTATCTGGCATAGATCCCATTGTTTGCTCTTGCTGTACTCAGTTCTGTTGCCCTTTCTATCATTCTGTTGCAGGTGTTCTGTAAACCCCAATAAAATATACTATATCCCAACTCCAAGGTAGTAAAACAACTTCATATTATTTTTAGATAAAAAAATAAATGTGTACCTAGATTTAACTAAAAGTATTTTAATTTCATGAGGACTATTACCCTAGTTTCTCAATATGCTTTTTATTTCCTTCAGTGTTTTTATCTAACCATTTATTTACTTTCATCACATAATCTTTCTTCCTTATTATGTCATTAGGCAAATATTCTTTCTGCTTTCAGGCATCAACTTTTCTCTATATTTATCCTATTTTCTCTACTTTCAGTAGAAAAAAATATCATTTTCTTTAGTAAAAACAAAAATATATTCCTTCATTTTGGATGCCATTTCTTCCTGTATTACATCATATAGTTCTATAAGATTATCTTTATCAAAAAAATGGAGCCTTTTAAAAATTATTTTAACAATTAAATAATAAAACTAACCTTGAAAGTTAGGATATGTAAATTTGAAATAAATACATGTATCTTATATAGAGATAGATATTATTATAAGCATCAGCCTTATGGAGAATACTTAAATAATTTGTATGACTTATAATTTGAGGTCCTACTGCCAAACAGCATGCTTCTATTAATGAGCACACTGATAGTTTCAATATTGCCTTTGATCAAAAAGACCAAAAGGTTTTTGCTAAATACTCTGGGAAAGAAATTCTTGTGACTTTCCAACTTAACTTAAGTAAGAAAGTATAAACATTTCTCCAAAGAAGACATACGGATGGCTAACAAACACATGAAAAGATGCTCAACATCACTCATTATCAGNCAACTGACAAACAACTAATCTCAAAAATATACAAGCAGCTTATGCAGCTCAACTCCAGAAAAATAAATGACCCAATCAAAAAATGGGCCAAAGAACTAAATAGACATTTCTCCAAAGAAGACATATGGATGGCTAACAAACACATGAAAAGATGCTCAACATCACTCATTATCAGAGAAATGCAAATCAAAACCACAATGAGGTACCATTTCACACCAGTCAGAATGGCTGTGATCCAAAAGTCAACAAGCAATAAATGCTGGAGAGGGTGTGGAGAAAAGGGAACCCTCTTACACTGTTGGTGGGAATGCAAACTAGTACAGCCACTATGGAGAACAGTGTGGAGATTCCTTTAAAAATTGCAAATAGAACTGCCTTATGATCCAGTGATCCCACTGCTGGGCATACACACTGAGGAAACCAATTTGATTTTTTAAAGCAAATCTATTGAGGTATATTTTACTCAAATAACATTGAACCATTTCAAGTGTATGGTTCATTGATTTCAGTAAGTTTACTGAGTGGGTGCCACCATCATCATAATCCATTCATTTATAATACTCTTATCTAAAAACTTGTGATTTGCATCAAAAATCTATAAAATGGAAAAGCAGGGTGGTTCCCAATATTAAATGAAGTTTAGTATAGAATATGTGTGTGTGTGTGTGTGTGTGTGTGTGTAAACAGTTAGCTTAATATAAAATATACAAAAATATTACCTAGAACTTAGAAGAATTATGCAAAGTTTAGTCTTTGTAGTATCTAAACTGACTTTGTGAAATAATCAATAGTTTATTCAGTGATTTAAGAACTTCTCTGTTCTGTGAAATTATAAATATGGTTTTCAGTAAGATATATTCAAAACTCTGTATGTGTGTGTGGCTACAACAGCCAGCACTTCTTTCCAAAATAAATTGATGTATTTCACACAGAAGAAACCAGGGTTTAGGTTGTCTCCTTTGCAGAGGATTCTGAATATGTATGTTACTGCCTCCTGTTCCTCACTCTTCACTTATTATTACATAAATAATTGAGAAGTGAGCATGGAGAAAACAGAGGAAACTTAGGTGTTAAGTTTAACATACATACTTAGGATATATGTAGTCATTTCTTACATATTTCATTAATATTATTTATACACTGTTTCATACAAAATATATACAATACTTATTTGGAAAATGAAACAAATGAGGCTGGGAAAGTATCTATTCAAAACCCAAAATTTATAATAAAAACTTAAAAATACTGCTGTTTGCATAGTTTTCTAAGGTTAATAATTCTCACTATTTTATGAGACTGGTTGCTTTTTATACTATTATTATTGCTTTATGGAAACAAGAATATTGAAAAGAGAATATTCTGTGCCTTTTTTCCAATAAGTAACAAAAAATATGTTCTAAAAAATATACATTATAATAGTAAAATAAATAATCTCACCCACCACTCCCACCTCCATCATATCTACCCCATTAGAGTCTGATTTTACTGACTGTTTAAGTTTCCTTTGCATTTTTCTTTGGTCTTTCTTAAGTTTCTTCTGCTGCTATGGTCAAAGTCACTAGTTAAATTTAAGATTATCTTGCTCAGGGAAGGAGTGTAATTATAAATTTGAGTATGTTAGGTAATGCTAATTACATATTAAGGACCAAATTCTGGCCTTGAATTTAAACAAAGAATTTATATTTTCTTTAATTAAATCTGAACATTTGACACCTTTATTACAAAGAGTCTTTAATGTTGAGATTCATATACATATGTAATGATAAAACTATCAAGGGGAATGAAACATTTTGCTAAACATGTTTTAAACTGGGCATTGTTCAGTTCACTTCAGTGGAATAGTCATGTCCGACTCTTTGCAACCCCATGAATCACAGCACACCAGGGTTTCCTGTCCATCACCAAATCCCGGAATTTACTCACTCACGTCCATCAAGTCAGTGATGCCATC
>SJXQ01005116.1:0-17343 GCA_006408695.1 Aepyceros melampus | reverse complement strand
GATGCTAAAGCTGAAACTCCAGTACTTTGGCCACCTCATGCAAAGCGTTGACTCATTGGGAAAGACTCATGCTGGGAGGGATTGGGGGCAGGAGGAGAAGGGGACAACAGAGGATGAGATGGCTGGATGGCATTACTGACTCAATGGACGTGAGTCTGAGTGAACTCCGGGAGATGGTGATGGACAGGGAGGCCTGGCATGCTGCACTTCATGGGGTGGCAAATAGTCAGACACAACTGAGCAACTGAACTGAACTAAACTGATCTGAGAGATCTCTTCAAGAAAATTAGAGATATCAAGGAAAAATTTAATGCAAAACTAAGCATGATAAAGGGCAGAAATGGCAAAGAACTAACAGAGGCAGAAGATATTAAGAAGTGGCAAGAAGACATAGAAGAACTATATGAAAATGATTCTAGTGACCCTAATAACTGTAAATGTGTGGTCACTCAACTAGAGCCATATCTCCTGGATTGTTTTAAGTGGGCCCTAGGAAGTATCACTAAGAAAAAAAACTGGTGGAGGTGATAAAATTCCACCTGAGCTTTTAAAATTCCTAATAGATGATGCTGTTAATGTGTTGCACTCAATATGTCAGCAAATTCGAAAACTCAGAGTTGGCCACAGGACTTGAAAAGATCAGATTTCATCCCATTCCTAAAGAAGGACAATGCCAAAAAGTGTTCAGATTTTTTTTTTTGAACCATAAAATTGCCTTTATTTCACATGCTAGCAAAGTTATGCTCAAAATGCTTCAAGGTAGGCTTCAGCAGGAAGTAAACTGAGAGATTCCAGATGTAAAAACTGGGATTAGAAAAGGCAGAGAAACCAGAGATCAAATTGCTAAGAATTGTTGTATTATGGAGAAAGCAAGGAGTTTCCAGAAGAACATCTACTTATGCTTCATTGATGGCACTTTGAAGCCTTTGACTTAGAGAGATGAGAATCCCAGACAAACCTACCTATATCCTGAGAAACCTGTATGCATGCCAAAAAGCAGCAGTTAGAATATGGGCATGAAACAATGGACTGGTTCAAACTTGGGAAAGGAGTTAAAAAAAGATAAAAAAAGCTATATTGTCACCCTGCTTATATGCAGAGTACATCATGTGAAATGCCAGGCTTGAATCACAAGCTGAAATCAAGATTCTGGGAGAAATATCAACAACCTCAGATATGCAGATGATAACACTTTAATGCAGAAAGGGAAGAGGAACTAAAGAGCCTCTTGATGTGGGTGCAATATCAGAGTGAAAAAGCTGGTTTAATACTCAATGTTTAAAAAAAAATTCATGGCATATGGTCCCATCACTTCATGGCAAATAGAAAGGGAAAACGTGGAAACAGTGATAGATTTTATTTTCTTGGGCTCCAAAATCACTACTGATGGTGATTTTAGTCACAAATTTAAAAGGAACTCCCTTCTTGAAAGAAAATTAATGGCAATCCTATATAGCATATTAAAAATCAGAGACATCACTTTCCCGACAATGGTCCATACACTCAAAACTATGGTTTTTTCAGTAGTCATGTACGGATGTGAGAGTTAGAACATAAAGAATACTGAGCACTGAAGAATTGTTACTTTCGAATTGTGGTGCTGGAGAAGATCCTTGAGAGTTCCTTGAACTAAAAGGGGATTAAACCAATCAATCCTAAAGAAATCAACCCTCAATATTAATTGGAAAGACTGATGCTGAAGCTCTAACACTTTGGTCCCCTGATTGGAAGAGCCGACTCATTGGAAAATACCCTAATGCTGGGAAAAATTGAGGGCAAAATGAGAAGAGGTTGACAGAGGATAAGAGAGCATCACCTACCGAGCCTGGAAATGAGCTGGAGCAAATCTAGGAGACCACTGGAGGACAGAGGAGACTGGATGCTGCAGTGCTTGGGACTGCAGAGTCAGCACAACTTAGCGACTGAACGAAACAACAATACATTTCTTATTGTGCCTTGTTAATATACTCTGAAATCAGCAAGTGTGATACCTTCAGAATCATTTTTCTCTCACAGATATGCCTTTGTTATAAAATGGTCTACAAAAAATTTTGGATTCTTTTCTATTTCTGTAAAAATGTCATGTGAATTTTGATAAGAATTACATTTAATCTGTAGATTTATTAATATTTGGATATTATGATATATTGACATTTTAACAGTATTAACTGTCTGATCTATGAAAACAGAATATTTCTCATGAATTGAAGACAATTTCTTTGATTTTCTTCATTAGTGTTTTGTAGTTTTCTTTAACTTCTTGGTTTAAATTTACTTTTAATAATTTTTTTGATGCAGTTGTAAATAAGATTGCTTTCTAAATTTCTCATCTGATAGATCACTGTTAGTATATAGAAATATAATTTATATTTGTATGTTGATTTTGTACTATATTATTTACTGTATTTATTAGTTCTAAGTATGAAAAGGCAAAATGATAGGGTACTGAAAGGGGAACTCCCTGGGCCAGTAGGTGCCCAATATGCTACTGGAGATCAGTGGAGAAATAACTCCAAAAAGAATGAAGGGATAGAGCCAAAGCAAAAACAATACCCAGTTGTCGATGTCACTGGTGATGGAAGTGAGGTCTGATGCTGTAAAGAGAAATATGCATAGGAACCTGGAATGTCAGGTCCATGAATCAAGGCAAATTGGAAGAGGTCAAATAGGAGATGGCAAGAGTGAATGCCAACATTCTAGGAATCAGCAAACTAAAATGGACTGGAACAGGTGACTTTAACTCAGATGACCATTATATCTACTACTGTGGGCAAGTATCCCTTAGAAGAAATGGAGTAGCAGTCATAGTCAACAAAAGAGTCCAAAATGCAGTACTTGGATGAAATCTCAAAAATGACAAAATGATCTCTGTTTGTTTCCAAGGCAAACCATTCAATATCACAGTAATCCAAGCCTATGCTCCAACCAGTAATGCTGAAGAAGCTGAAGTTGAACAATTCTATGAAGACCTACAAGACCTTTTAGAACTAGCACCCAAAAAAGATGCCCTTTTCATTATAGAAGACTGGAATGCAAAAGTAGGGAGTCAAGAAACACCTGGAGTAATAGGCAAATTTGGCCTTGGAGTACAGAATGAAGCAGGACAAAGGCTAATGGAGTTTTGCCAAGAGAATGCACTGGTCATAACAAACACTCTCTTCCAACAAAACAAAAGAAGACTCTATGCATGGACTCAACAGATAGTCAACACTGAAATCAGATTGATTATATTCTTTGCAGCCAAAGATGGAGAAGCTCTATACAGTAAGCAAAAAGAAGACCAGGAGCTGACTGTGGCTCAGATCAGGAAATCCTTATTGCTAAATTCAGACTTAAATTGAAGAAGCAGGGAAAACCACTCAACCATTCAGGTATGACCTAAATCAAATTCTTTATGATTATACAGTGGAAGTGAGAAATAGATTTAAGAGACTAGATCTGATAGATAGAGTGCCTGATGAACTGTGGAATGAGGTTCGTGACATTGTACAGGAGACAGGAATCAAGACCATCCTCATGGAAAAGAAATGCAGAAAAGCAAAATGGCTGTCTGGGGAGGCCTTACAAATTGCTGTGAAAAAAGAGAAGTGAAAAGCAAGGAGAAAAGGAAAGATATAAGCATCTGAATGGAGAGTTCCAAAGAATAGCAAGGAGAGATAAGAAAGCCTTCCTCAGCTATCAATGCAAAGAAATAGAGGAAAACATTAGAATGGGAAAGACTAGAGATCTCTTCAAGAAAATTAGAGACATCAAGGGAATATTTCATGCAAAGATGTGCTCGATAAAGGAAAGAAATGGTATGGACCTAACAGAAGCAGACAATAATAAGATGAGGTGGCAAGAATACACATAAGAACTGTACAAAAAAGATCTTCATGACCAAGATAATCATGATGGTGTGATCACTCACCTAGAGCCAGACCTCCTGGAATGTGAAGGCAAGTAGGCCTTAGAAAGCATCACTATGAACAAAGCTAGCGGAGGTGATGGAATTCCAGTTCAGCTATTTCAAATCCTGAAAGATGATGCTGTGAAAGTGCTGCACTCAGTATGCCAGCAAATTTGGAAAACTCGGCAGTGGCCACAGGACTGGAAAAGGTCAGTTTTCATTCCAATCCCAAAGAAAGGCAATGTCAAAGAATGCTCTACCTCCTGCACAATGCACTTATCTCACAAACTAGTAAAGTAATGCTCAAAATTCTCCAAGCCAGGCTTAGCAATACGTGAACTGTGAACATCCTGATGTTCAAGCTGGTTTTAGAAAAGGCAGAGGAACCAGAGATCAAATTGCCAACATCCACTAGATCATCCAAAAAGCAAGAGAGTTCCAGAAAAACATCTATTTCTGCTTTATTGACTATGCCAAAGCCTTTGACTATGTGGATCACAATAAACTGTGGAAAATTCTGGAAGAGATGGGAATACAAGACCACCTGACCTGCCTCTTGAGAAATCTGTACGCAGGTCAGGAAGCAACAGTTAGAACTGGACATGGAACAGACTGGTTCCAAATAGGAAAAGGAGTACATCAAGGCTGTATATTGTCACCCTGCTTATTTAACTTCTATGCAGAGTACATCATGAGAAACGCTGGGGTGGAAGAAACACAAGCTGGAATCAAGATTGCTGGGAGAAATATCAATAACCTCAGATATGCAGATGACATCACTCTTATGGTAGAAAGTGAAGAGGAACTAAAGAGCCTCTTGATGAAAGTGAAAGAGGAGAGTGAAAAATTTGGCTTAAAGCTTGACATTCAGAAAACTAAGATCGTGGCATCTGGTCCCATCACTTCATGGGAAATAGATAGGGAAACAGTGGAAACAGTGTCAGACTTTATTCTTTTGGGCTACAAAATCACTTCAGATGGTGATTGCAGACATGAAATTAAAAGACGCTTACTCCTTGGAAGAAAAGTTATGACCAATCTAGATAGTAGATTGAAAAGCAGAGACATTACTTTACTAATAAAGGTCCGTATAGTCAAGGCTATGGTTTTTCCAGTGGTCATGTATGGATGTGAGATTTGGGCTGTGAATAAAGCTGATTGCTGAAGAATTGATGCTTTTGAACTGTGGTGTTGCAGAAGACTCTTAAGAGTCCCTTGGACTGCAAGGAGATCCAACCAGTCCATCCTGAAGGAGATCAGTCCTTGGTGTTCATTGGAAGGACTGATGCTAAAGCTGAAACTCCAATACTTTGGTCACCTCATGTGAAGAGTTGACTCGTTGGAAAATCCCTGATGCTGGGAGGGATTGGGACAGGACGAGAGGGGGACAACAGAGGATGAGATTCCTGGATGGCATCAGTGACTATATGGACATGAGTTTGAGTGAACTTGGAGTTGGTGTTGGACAGGGAGGCCTGTTGTGCTGTGATTAATGCGATCATAAAGATTCAGACATGACTGAAAAGAACTAAACTGAATAATTTTTTGGAAAGTTTCTTAGGGTTTTCTATATTTGTTGTTATGCTATCTGCACATAGAGCCACCTTTACTTCTTTCTTTCTGGTTTGGATGCCTCTTGTTACTTTTTCTTGCTTTGTTGCCCTGGACGTGACTTCCAGTACTATGTTTAAAAAAGTGGAGAGAGTGTGCATCCTTGACTTTTTCTCAGTATTACAAGAAAAACTTCCATCTTTTCACTGATGTGTTTTATGTTAGCAGTGGACTTGTCATATATGACCTATATTAAGATATCTCCCTCTATACCATTTGTTGAAAGTTTTTATTCTGAATGTTGACTATTGTTATATATCTTTTCTGCATAGATTTAGATGACCATGTGGTTTGCAAACTTTATTTTGTTAGTGTGGCTAATCATATTTATTGATTTTTGCATGTTTAATGATCCTTGCATCTCTGGAATAGATCTATTTCATTACCGTGTATGATCCTTTTAGAATATTGTTGAATTTGGTTTGCTAATATTGGGTTGTAATTTTTTTACCTATGTTCACTGAAGACAGCCTGTACTTTTCTCCTTATCTTGTTTTTGTGTCAGGGTAATGTTGGCCTCTTATAATGAGTTTGGAAGTGCTCCCTCCTCTTTTTAACATTTTGCAAGACTTTGATAATAATAATTATTATGATTATTTTAAATTTGGTAGGATTCATCAGTGAAAGAGTCTAGCAGATTTTCTTTGTTGGAAAGTTTTTGATTACTGACTGTCTCCTTTTTAGCAATTACTTTGTCAGATTTTCCATTTCTTCATTATTTAAATTTAGTAGATTGTATGCTTTTAGGAATTTATTCTTTTTCTTTGTTGTCCAATTTGTTGGTATATACTTTTTCAGAGTACTCTCATAGCAATCTTTGTATTTGTGTAGTATCAGTTATTATATTTCCTCATTATTTCTAATTTACTTATTTGAATCTCTCTTCTTCTGTTAAGTCTAGTAACAATTTCTCTTTTTATCTTTTAAAATAGCTCTTAGTTGTATTAATATTTGCTATTGTCTTTTAGTCTGTATGTATTTATGCTATGATCTTTGTTATTTCTTTTGTCTCCTGATTTTGAGCTTAGTTTGTTCTTTTTGTAGTTCCTTGGGCTACACTTTAGATTGTGTGAGCTTTCTATTTTCTTAATATAGGTGCTTAATTTTATGAACTTTCATTTTAAAGCCCCCTTTTCTCTATTTCATATGTTTTGATATATTGTATTTCAATTTTTACTTTTCTCAAAACATTTTTTTGCTTTCTCTTTTGCTTTCTTCTTTGATTCATTGGTCTTCAGTAGCAGGTTGCCAACTTCCACATATATAAAAAAATTTTCATTTTTCTTCTTGTAATTGATTTTTTCTTTGAAATAATTATGATCTGAAAAATGTTTAATGTGATTTCAATCTTCTTAAATTTGTTAATATTTGTTTTGTTTCATAAATTATGATCTATCATTTACTTTTAACTGGAGAAGGAAATGGCAACACACTCCAGTGTTCTTTCCTGGAGAATCCCATGGACGGAGGAACCTGGTAGGCTGCCATCTATGAGGTCGCACAGAGAGTCGGACACAACTGGTGACTTACCAGCAGCAGCAGCAGAGAAGGCGATGGCACCCCACTCCAATACTCTTGCCTGGAAAATCCCATGGATGAAGGAACCTGGTAGGCTGCAGTCCACGGGGTCGGGAAGAGTCTGAGCTACTTCACTTTCACTTTTCACTTTCATGCATTGGAGAAGGAAATGGCAGCCCACTCCAGTGTTCTTGCCTGGAGAATCCCAGGGAGGGTGGAGCCTGATGGGTTGCCGTCTCTGGGGTCGCACAGAGTCGGACACGCTAAAGCGACTTAGCAGCAGCAGCAGCAGAGGAAATCTCTTTAAAATTTCTTATAAGATGTTCTGATGTTTATGAAATCCTTCAGCTTTTGTTTATTTGGAGAATTCTTTATATGTACTTTCATTCTGAAGAAAAGCTTTGCTGGGTAGAGTACTCTTGGTTGGCAGTTTTCTTTCAGCACTTTAACATAGCATTATTTTCCCTTCTGGTCTGTAAAGTTTCAGTTAAAAAGTATGCTCATAGGAGTTCTCTTGCATGTAGCAAGTTGTTTTTCTCTTGCTACTTTTGTGTTTCTTTCTTTAACTTTTGGCAGTTAGTTATAATGTGTCTTAGTATAGACCTCTTTAGTTCATATAATTTGATGTGGCCTCCTTGATCTAAATATCTGTTTCATTGTCCAGGTTAGGGAAGTTTTCAGTCATCATTTCTTCAAATAAAATTTTGCTCCTTTCTATCTGTCTTCTATTTCTAGGACCCCTGAAATGCATGTTATCATCTGCTTAATGATGTCCCCAAAGTCCCTGAGGCTATATTCTCTTCTTCAGTTTTGCTCTTCTGATGGGATAATCCTGTTTCCATGTCTTCAAGTTTGCTGATACTTTCTTCTGCTTGCTCTAGTCTGATGTTGAATCCCTCTGTTGAAGTTTTTTGTTCAGTTATTGGATTCATGGATTTTGATATCTGTTTGGTATCTTCTTATACTTTCAATCTTTGTTGAAATTCTCTTTTCTCATGTTGTTTCCCTGACCTCTGTGAGCATTTTTATGAGAAGTGTTTTTAATTTTTTATTGTGTAAATAACTTATCTCCATTTAACTATGGCTTGATTCTGGAATTTTATTTTATTATGTGTTTAAAACACATCCCCCTATTTCTTCATTTTTCTTGACTCTCTGTGTTGGTTTTTGCACATTAACAATCACCTCTCTGAGTTAAAACAATCACGTCTGTGAGTATTCATGGAGGGATATCATGTAGGAGTAAACTATTATTTTTCAGCCTGTCCTGAGCTCTTGGTTATCTTGAAACATTTGTGATTGTCCAAGTTGGATTTTATTATTTGTTAGTGACTACTAGTCATTCAGGGTGTGTCAAGATCTGCCAGTATCCCAAATGGGAGGATTTCAGTCAGCAGCTGTGAGATGGACATTTTTGCCCTCTCCCTCTGCACTTGGCCTAGTGTCAGACTTTGTTTTTTTGGGCTCCAAAATCACAGCAGATGGTGACTGCAGCCATGAAATTAAAAGGCACTTACTCCTTGGAAGAAAAGTTATGACCAACCTAGATAGTATATTCAAAAGCAGAGACATTACTTTGCTGACTAAGGTCTCTCTAGTCAAGGCTATGGTTTTTCCTGTGGTCATGTATGGATGTGAGAGTTGGACTGTGAAGAAGGCTGAGCACAGAAGAATTGATGCTTTTGAACTGTGGTGTTGGAGAAGACTCTTGAGAGTCCCTTGGACTGCAAGGAGATCCAACCAGTCCATTGAGGGAGATCAACCCTGGGATTTCTTTGGAAGGAATGATGCTAAAACTGAAGCTCCAGTACTTTGGCCACTCATGCGAAGAGTTGACTCATTGGAAAAGACCCTGATGCTAGGAGGGATTGGGGGCAGGAGGAGAAAGGGACGACCGAGGATGAGATGGCTGGATGGCATCATGGATTCAATGGACGTGAGTCTGAGTGAACTCTGGGAGTTAGTGATGGACAGGGAGGCCTGGCGTACTGCGATTCATGGGATCACAAAGAGTCAGACACGACTGCGCGACTGAACTGAACTGATGCCTGGGGAAGGCATTGTTCTTGCACCTGTTAATAGCTGCTTTTATTTGTTACTGTCCTACAGTATTTGTGGATGAAAACTCCACTGGCTATTAGAGCCTACTTATCTAGGGGCCTGACCCTTGGGCAGCAGCCAAAAATTTGGTCACAGCAGATGTATATACAAATTTCTTCCAGGAAGATGTTGGCATTTTGTACCATGTTTGAATGAGCTGTCATTAGCAGTATAAACTGATTTTCCTAGAATTTGTAAGGAATTACAGCAGCCTCTAGATGTGTGATAAATTATAAGCTGGCTCTCTGGTAGCAGTTTCTAAAGCATGCAGATAGACCTCTTTCAGAGATAGTTTGGGATATGGTTATTTCTGTCTGTTCTCTTTGTGTTGAAACTTAAGGGGAAAAACAGTGAGTTCTCACAGCCTATTAAAGATTGTTTCTTTGTTTGCTGTACTTTGTGTGTCTCATGGACATAAGCTTTGTTGAATTTCAGAACTAGCTGTGGAACTCTTTGAATTGATCCTATGTGTACTTTGTTGAATTTCTTGACTCTATAGATTAATATTTTTCATAAAATTTGGGAAGTTTTCAGTTATTATTTCTTCACATATTTTCTTCTCCCTCCTCCTTTTTTCTCTATAATTCCCACTATGCATATATTCCTATCCTTAATGATATTCTACTAGCCTCGGAGGTTCTGTTCATTTCTCTTTTTTTGTTCTGTTCCTCAGACTAGATAATCTCATTTCATCTATTGAAGTTCATGGATTTTTTTTTTTTTATCCTTCCTGCTCACCTATGCTGCCAAATCCTGCTTGTGAGATTTTTATTTCAGTATAAACTTTTGATATAAATTTCTTTTGATTCTTTGTACACTTTTGCTCTCTTCATTCATATTCTCTATACTGTGAGACATCTTTCTCATACTTTCTTTAAGTTCCTTAGCTATGGATTTTTTTTAGTCCCTTGCACATACTTCTAATATTAATATTTATTTATTTATTAAGTCCATGTAAGGGTTTCCTCAGGGATAGTTTATACTGGCTATTAGTTTTTGCTACCAACATTTGGTTTATACCAACATAAACCAACATTTGTTTTTTGCATGTTTTCTATTTCCTTTTGTTAAAAACTGGATATGTTAAATAATACAATTTAGCATTCTGGAAATCACATTCACCCCTTTTCCTCAGGACTTGTTGTTATTGTTTGTTTTTATTATTGTTCTTTGTTTAAGTCTGTGCTCTTATCTGTGTGTGTGTGTTCACTGAAGTCTCTGTTCGCCTTTGGTTGGCTAATAATTTATAAATACATGGAATCAATAGTTTTTAAAGTATTTCCTAAGGAACTATATGTACATTTTGAAGCATAGCTTCAATACTCAGTCTGGCATCTGAGTACACTGATTTATCCTTCAAGCATGGACAGATCCTTAATGTTATCCCAAGTTCTGAGCTTATAACATTCCAAGTTGTTTTTTATGTACACAGTCTTGATCATGCACACAACCCTATGACTGGTGCTCATCTTGCGTATTTGAACAGAATGGGAAAGACTAGAGATCTCTTCAAGAAAATTAGAGATACAAGGGAACATTTCATGCAAAGATGGGCTTGATAAAGGATAGAAATGGTACAGACCTAACAGAAGCGGAAGATATTAAGAAGAGGTGGCAAGAATACACAGAAGAACTGTACAAAAAAGATCTTCATGACCCAGATAATCACAATGGTGTGATCACTCACCTAGAGCCAGACCTCCTGGAATGTGAAGTCAAGTAGGCCTTAGAAAGCATCACTATGAACAAAGCTAGTGGAGATGACGGAATTCCAGTTGAGTTATTTCAAATCCTGAAAGATGATGCTGTGAAAGTGCTGCACTCAATTTGCCAGCAAATTTGGAAAACTCAGCAGTGGCCACAGGACTGGAAAAGGTCAGTTTTTATTCCAATCCCAAAGAAAGGCAATGTCAAAGAATGCTCAAACTCCTGCACAATTGCACTCATCTCACAAACTAGTAAAGTAATGCTCAAAATTCTCCAAGCCAGGCTTCAGCAATACATGAATCGTGAACATCCTGATGTTCAAGCTGGTTTTAGAAAAGGCAGAGGAACCAGAGATCAAATTGTCAATATCCGCTGGTCATCCAAAAAGCAAGAGAGTTCCAGAAAAACATCTATTTCTGCTTTATTGACTATGCCAAAGCCTTTGACTGTGTGGATCACAATAAACTGTGGAAAATTCTGAAAGAGATGGGAATACAATACCACCTGACCTGCCTCTTGAGAAATCTGTATGCAGGTCAGGAAGCACAGCTAGAACTGGACATGGAACAACAGACTGGTTCCAAATAGGAAAAGGAGTACATCAAGGCTGTATATTGTCACCCTGCTTATTTAACTCACATGCAGAGTACATCATGAGAAACACTGGGCTGGAAGAAACACAAGCTTGAATCAAGATTGCCAGCAGAAATATCAATAACCTCAGATATGCAGATGACACAACCCTTATGGCAGAAAGTGAAGAGGAACTCAAAAGCTTCTTGATGAAAGTGAAAGAGGAGAGTGAAAAAGTTGGCTTAAAGCTCAACATTCAGAAAATGAAGATCATGGCATCTGGTCCCATCAATTCATGGGAAATAGATGAGAAAACAGTGGAAACACTGTCAGACTTTTTTTTTTTTTTTGGGGGGGGGGTGCTCCAAAATCACTGCAGATGGTGATTCCAGCCATGAAATTAAAAGACACTTACTCCTTGGAAGGAATGTTATGACCAACCTAGACAGTATATTCAAAAGCAGAGACATTACTTTGCCGACTAAGGTCCATCTAGTCAAGGCTATGCTTTTTCCAGTGGTCATGTATGGATGTGAGAGTTGGTCTGTGAAGTATGCTGAGCGTTGAAGAATTGATGCTTTTGAACTGTGATGTTGGAGAAGACTCTTGAGAGTCCCTTGGACTGCAAGAAGATCCAACCAATCCATTCTGAAGGAGATCAGCCCTTGGATTTTTTTGGAAGGAATGATGCTAAAGCTGAAACCCCAGTACTTTGGCCACCTCATGTGAAGAGTTGATTCATTGGAAAATACTCTGATGCTGGGAGGGATTGAGGGCAGGAGGAAAAGGGAATGACAGAAGATGAGATGGCTGGATGGCATCACTGACTCGATGGACATAGGTTTGGGTGAACTCTGGGAGTTGGTAATGGACAGAGAGGCCTGGCGTGCTGCGATTCATGGGATTGCAAAGAGTTGGACCTGACTGAGTGACTGAACTGAACTGAATGTGGTGTGAATTGAATATGTAAGAATAATACTAGTTTTAATTTTTCCAGATGTTTCATCTTGAATAAGTAAGTTAACCTCTCAGTATCATGAAATTTCTGTATTCCCAGAAATGTGCCAGAGTTTTTCACAGCACTCATGGACATTTCATTCCCCAGATTTTCCTTTTGAGCTCTTTTCAATTAGCATATTATATGCCCCAACTATTATCCACTGCCTCAGCAAGCTGCAAAGTTATATTTCCTCTGATTGTTTTTGATAAATTCCCTTGGTAAAGGTTTTGCACACTGGGCAAACTCTGAGTCAGGTCAAATAAAGCCAACCTTGAAAGAAGGATCTTCTAGTGACCTAGCAGACAGGAAAATTAATGACAGTTCTCTAGGAATTAGGCTTCAAAGGAATTTCAACACCATTCTTCCTCCTAGGGTGCCTGCCGAGCTGCTTATTTTCACTGTGATTTCAGGCGATAGATTTTCAAGGATACTGTGAAGCTGGAGAGGTATGAATGGAGATAGGACAAGTGAAAACACATCAAAACTCACTGTTCTTACTGAATTTTACTGAATTTAGCTATTTTCTGGAATAAATCACATTGCTATAACCATCTGAGTAATTTCCAGAATTTTGAACAAGTTGATTCTCACAATTTTTGTTTGTTATCTTATTGATTTTATGAGAATATAACTTTCAGAGGTCTTTATTTTACTGTTTATACTGATGTTTGCATTTTTGAAAAATAAACAGGATTGGGGCAGAAATAATGATACCAGACAAAGGAAGAGAATGGTAGTTTAATGAAAATCATTTACACTTTTCACTAAAGAAACTGTGCTGAACTCCTATTGAGTAGTAGTCCATAAAAGCATAGTATTTTGCAGCCCACAGAAGAGCCACTAGCCAATTGTGTCTATTTAAATTTAAAGTAACCAAAATTAAATAAAATGTAATATTCATGTTCTAATTCACAATAGCAAACATCAGGGTTTAGTAATCACACAATGTTAGCTGCTACCACTTTAAACAGTGCAGATATATTATTTCCATCATAGTAAAATGTATGTGAAGTATATGTACTGTCATTGGAACATCAAAATAAGGGATTGAAATTGGCTTAACACTTACCAACTATCTCACCTAAAACAAGTAAGCTAATTTTTCAGTACTAAGAGTATTTAAACAGTAGAGAATATGATTGTTTAGTCAGGAAAATACATATGAAAGCATCTTAGCCTGGATTTCAGCACATGGTATGTACACAATAAATGATGCCTCATTGCTCTCCATGTATGCACACCCTTGGGGAAGGTGAAGTTGCTCAGTCGTGTCCAACTCTTTGCGACCCTGTGGACTGTAGCCTACTAGGCTATTCTGTCCATGGGATTCTCCAGGCAAGAATACTGGAGTGGATTGCCATTTCCTTCTCCAGGGAATCTTCCCGACCCAGGGATCGAACCCAGGTCTCCTGCATTGGAGGCAGACGCTTTAACCTCTGAGCCACCAGGGAAGCCCCTTACCAACTTTATTTTCTCTTGGAATACTTGTAAAGGCATTTTTTAAAAAATTCCTGATAGCATGGAATGTTAATCTCTCTCCATGAAAGCAGGCATTGTTAAGAGAAAATATCATTCAAAGTCAACAATCCTCAGAGATAGAGGGTCACCTTTCCTAACTGATCAATTTCTTTACTTAAAGAGGGTAAGATTAGACCTCACTGTGGATCTCCTCATATTTTCAGCCATTATGGTTCTAGAAAGAACCATAGAATAGGACAAACCATTTCCTTTGATGACTCAGCTCCTCTTTTGTCCTGAACCACTCCCCCTTTTATGGCACCACTCTCTACTTGTAGATCCCATTGCTACCAACCAGTCTTGATTATAGTCTGCAAAACTGTTTCCATTTAGAGAGATATTTTCTGCAAACATGAAAGCAGGCATTGTTAAGAGAAAATATCATTCAAAGTCAACAATCCTCAGAGATAGAGGGTCACCTTTCCTAACTGATCAATTTCTTTACTTAAAGAGGGTAAGATTAGACCTCACTGTGGATCTCCTCATATTTTCAGCCATTATGGTTCTAGAAAGAACCATAGAATAGGACAAACCATTTCCTTTGATGACTCAGCTCCTCTTTTGTCCTGAACCACTCCCCCTTTTATGGCACCACTCTCTACTTGTAGATCCCATTGCTACCAACCAGTCTTGATTATAGTCTGCAAAACTGTTTCCATTTAGAGAGATATTTTCTGCAAGTAAATTGTAATTTATCTTTTATTCTTAAACATGAATCTTTTATTTAAATTTTCAACTTAACAAAATACAAATCCTGGCTATTTGAACAGTTTTTACAACTCCCATTTATTAGGAAATGAGAAATACATCTGCCTTGTTGATAATAAAAAAATATACTCTTTTATTGTAATAGTTCTTCCTTAAAATCTTTAAACTAGAAGAAATAGAGCCAGGCACTAAAAGCCATGGATGCTTTACTAGTGGTTCTTAATGGTCATTTCATGTCTGTAAGAAAATGAACATTTCTTTTAGGAGAAAGCTCTGGATTTATTAAGAAAGTACAAAGCTGTCAACAGTGAAATAACTACCTTATTAGGATAGAATTGGACACTGGAAGATGAACCTCTGTTTTTCTAGAAACTAGACTGTCACGGGATGTAGCAGTAATGTGGAACCCTTCCCAAACCATCTTCTGAAAAAATAAAAGAAACCATGATTATTATATCTTCTTGTAAATGCAAACACTCTTGAGTGAAGTTTCTTTTAAAAAGTCTGAGACTAGGAGATTTTGAAGAGGAATAAAAACTACATTTTTCTTGAAGGAAAAAATGTGTAGAAATTTTTTTTGTGAAACAAACTACTATTTTCAATATGCTGGAAATCTACATTGTTGTTCAATTACATAATAAACTATGACTTAAAATAACTATTCTAGTTTGATTCAAGATTTTCAACATTTCAAATAACTTTTGACCATCAAATTATTCTTCAGCATGCTTTGAAAGAGAATTAAAATTTCTTCTAGTTATTTCAGTTTGACAAATAAAGAGACTGCAAAACAATAGGCAAGTACTTGAGCTGAGAAATCAAGGCAGTTTCCCTGGGGAAGGAGAGGGAAGTTAGGATCATAATTAAGATTCTGACAAGAATATACTGATTGCTGCTCATCTAACAGACTCTGTACAGCATATACATTGCTGTCTCATGAAATAAAAGCAAGATAATGGATCACAGGGGAAAGGGAATGGAGAAAGCAGATTAAAAGGCAAACACAATAACTAAGTGTGATAGTGCCCACTGGTTCTTGTCACAAGGGGAGAATCACAGTTTGAAACTGTGCTGGTGCACATGGATCTCACCATCTCTTTGTTTTTGTAGAATTCAAAGTGGAGAGAAAAAATAGTGATAATAGATAATGGAAAGAAAAAGGGCCATGCAGGGATTTTGGTGACCTAACTTCAATTAGAATAAAGGTAACCATTAGGGATTTGCCATTGAAATGATGAGACTTTGGGGTTAAAGTTTACTGGTTAGTATTTTTCTCTCTGTTCTCTAGAATTAGGTACAAATATAACCCTATGTGATTGCGCATTTGCTTAACATTAAAAAAAGAGCCATCTGAAGATAACACTTTGCTTTGAAACTTTCAATTTTTCTTTTCATCCAGGTACTTTGCAATACTATGGACTTTTGTTATTCCTCTGATTCACTGAGAGTGGATTTAGGGTGTAATTCAATGATTATCCTGGTATAGGATACAGAAAGAAAACTGGCCCTTATATATAATGTAGAATATATATTTGTGGTATGATCATACCATTGGTATATTGTACCATAGATAGTGGCCTATAGCTACGGAGAACTTAGATAAAAATAACATGGTGAAATCTTGTTGGTTAAACTAGGACAGAGGTTAGATTTCTTTCTTGATAATACATCCACTACTTTTTTAGTCATATGATACTCTGTAGACAGAAAGAAGACCCATGGGAGGAGGATTATTATGAAACTTTGTGATAGAAGAGCTTTTTGAAACTTTTGAAAGTCTTGATAAAAATTACATGCTTTTAAATTGATATGCAGATATCTGATTTGATAGATATTGTAACCTCAAAAATATCATAAATATCTGTCATCCAGATTAATATCTGTGTTCTCTAAACCCTTGCTCCTCAAATTGTGGTCTTAAGAATCTTTATCATTGTCATTACCCAGGGGTTTGTTAGAAATGCAGGCTTCACTCTAGATCTACTGTATTAGAAACTGCATTTTAAAATGACGTCAAGGTCATCTGAGTACATGTTTGGCAACCCTGGTCTCTATTCACACAGCCCTGAAAAGGGCCATATTTACTCAGTAGGGAGTTGGTCCTGGTATCCAGGGATGAACAGGTTGGAGAAAGGTTTCATAAGCAAAGGAAAAATGATGCCTAATCTAGATGACTCCAGAAAAATTTTCTTGCCCATCTCCCAGACAATGTGCATGTTGAAGTGAGGAATAGTCTTGAGGGAGAGCAGAACTTCATGCTTTAGTGAAGATATATTTAGAAAAAGTGTCAAGTGAGAACTAAAGACTAATAGACTATAGAGTTTTGCCAAGAAAATGCACTGGTCATAGCAAACACCCTCTTCCAACAACACAAGAGAAGACTCTACACATGGACATCACCACATGGGCAACACCGAAATCAGATTGATTATATTCTTTGCAGCCAAAGATGGAGAAGCTCTATACAGTCAACAAAGACAAGACCAGGAGCTGACTGTGGCTCAGATCATGAACTCCTGATTGCCAAATTCAGACTTAAATTGAAGAAAGTGGGCAACACCACTAGACCATTCAGGTATGACCTAAATCAAATCCCTTATGATTATACAGTGGAAGTGAGAAATAGATTTAAGGGTCTAGATCTGATAGAGTGCCTAATGAACTATGGAATGAAGTTTGTGACATTGTACAGGAGACAGGGATCAAGACCATCCCCATG
>SJXQ01005115.1:12898-36857 GCA_006408695.1 Aepyceros melampus | reverse complement strand
CTTTTCATGTTTGTTAGCCATTTGTATGTCTTCTTTGGAGAAATGTCTCTTTAGTTCTTTGGCCCATTTTTTGATTGGGTCATTTATTTTTCTGGAATTGAGCTGCATAAGCTGCTTGTATATTTTTGAGATTAGTTGTTTGTCAGTTGCTTCATTTGTTATTATTTTCTCCCATTCTGAAGGCTGTCTTTTCACCTTGCTTATAGTTTCCTTTGTTGTGCAGAAGCTTTTAATTCAGGAATCAACAGCATATTTTTAACCTGAAAGGAATAATCCAGCAGAGGAAAAAAATATAGTTTTGTTCTCCCTTACTATGTATATTTCCTAGATGCACTCCTGCCTTGTATTACCCACATCTTTCTCACACATAACTCCAAGCCCTTGTGGTATAAATAGCTCTGCTCTACTCTCTTTTGAGTGTCAAGGGAGGAAACGTGATAAACTCTCTATGTCTATAGTCTAATAGTCTATAGTCTATGTCTATGTTTAATAGTCCTTGGGGGCTTCCCTGATGGCTCAGACAGTAAAGAATCTGCATGTAATGCAGGAGACCTGGGTTCCATCCCTGGGTCGGGAAGATCCCCTGGAAAAGAGAGTGGCTACTCACTGTAGTATTCTTGCCTGGAGAATTCCAATTTTCTTGGGCTCCAAAATCAATGCAGATGGTGACTGCAGCCATGAAATTAAAAGGCACTTGCTCATTGGAAGAAACGCTATGACAAACCTAGGCAGTGTATTAAAAAGCAGAGATATCACTTTGCTGACAAAAGACCCTATAGTCAAAGCTATGTTTTTTTCAGTAGTCATGTATGGATGTGACAGTTAGACCATAAAGAAGGCTGAGCATGGAACAATTAATGCTTTCAAACTGTGGTGCTAGAGAAGACTCTGGAGAGTTCCTTGGACACAAGGAGATCAAACCAGTCAATCCTAAAGACAATAAATCCTGAATATTCATTGGAAGGACTGATGTTGAAATTGAAGCTCCAATACTTTGGCCACCTGATATGAAGAGACAACTCTTGGAAGAGATCTTGATGGTGGGGAAGATTGAAGGCAGGAGGAAAAGGAGATGACGGAGGATGAGATGGCTGGATGACATCCCTGATTCAATGAACATGAATTTAAGCAAACTCCAGGAGATGGTAAAGAACAAGGAAGCCTGGCGTGCTGTAGTCCATGGGGTCACAAAGATTTGGACATGACTGAGCAATTGAACAATGACACTAGAAAAGCCATGAGAAGAGACACTAGAAAAGCCATGAGAAAAGCAAGCTCTTTTTTTTTTTTTTAAATGAGAGTTTTGTTTTGTTTTGTTTTTGGCTGGCCTGGGTCTTGGTTACTGTGCTCAGTCTTTCTCTAGTTGTAGTGAGCGGGGGCAACTCATCCATGGTACACGGGCTTCTCATTGCCATGGCTTCTCGTTGCAGAGCACAGGCTCCAGGGTGTGCAGGCTTCAGTAGTTGTAGCTCACAGGGTCTAGAGCCTGTGGGCTCAGTAGTTGTGGTGCATGGGCTTAGTTGCTCACTGGCATGTGGTATCTTTCCAAACCAAGGATACAACCCATGTTCCCTGCATTGACAGGCAGATTCTTAACCATTGGATCACCAGGGAAGTCCCAAGAGATTTAAAATTAACCCAGAAAACTATGTTATCAGGGCTTTAGAGTTCCCAACGTGTTTATGAATACAGATATTCCTATTTTCAGTGAAAGTTTAAAATGTATCATCCAAGCATTTTTAAAGGTTCTAAATGGCATCTTCCAGATTTCTCAATTTTCTGATACCATATTACACAATGGAGTGTGAACCTTACTGTCTAATAATCTAGTCTCTAAAATAGATGCATCTCCCATGTTCAGCAGCACAGAATATCAGCCTTTTCAACACTTGTCAGAGACTCTGAGCACCTACTGGCTGCCATTTGCGTAAGACCACTATGATCTGAGATAACAGGGGAAATGTGCTCACTGTCCTTGCAGGTTTCTCAGATTTGTAGCCCTCTGTCAGGTTATATCACAAAAAAGCAAGGGCACTACACACTTAAGTGTGTGCTGACTTTCCTAACCTCACAAATGCCTTCACTGAGTTAAAGCTTAAAATTTAGCTTGTTTATAGTGAAGATTTGTATAAATAAACAAAAAGCCTAATGGAAAAGTTTCTGTCTTCTGTAATTTTGCTTTTTTACTAACTGCAGTTCACATCCCTTATGTATACAGTCACACCAAGAATTCTTCCCATATATTAGAATCAAGAAAATATGGTTGTAGTTTTGTTTTCTCTGGATGATCTTATATGCTTTCCTTTTTCAAAAATGAACATTGTAGCCCATTTTGTTTCCATTAATATGTTTCCTTGAATATGGTTCAGAATTTGTCTGGTTAGACTACTCCTCTCCAGGATTGAGCTTCTCTGGTGGCTCAGAGAGTAAAGAATCTGCCTGCAATGTGGGAGACCCACAGATTGAACCTGGAGTCTCCAGGATCTGGCAAAACACATGCACCCATTTTTCTAGGTACTTTATTTTATCAAAAACTATTTTAACCTGCCACATTTTATATATTCAGAGTTCTAGGAGATTCAGTCTTTCAGAATCAAATACTTCTAAATAAATAGAAATAAAAACAAATATAATAAATATAAATAGAGATCAAATTGCCAACATCCGTTGGATCATGGAAAAAGCAAAAGAGTTCCAGAGAAACATCTATTTCTGCTTTATTGACTATGCCAAAGCCTTTGACTGTGTGGATCACAATAAACTGGAAAATTCTGAGAGAGATGAGAATACCAGACCACCTGACCTGCCTTTTGAGAAATCTGTATGCAGGTCAGGAAGCAACAGTTAGAACTGGACATGGAACAACAGACTGGTTCCAAATAGGAAAAGGAGTACATCAAGGCTGTATATTGTCACCCTGCTTATTTAACTTATATGCAGAGTACATCATGAGAAACGCTGGACTGGAAGAAACACAAGCTGGAATCAAGATTGCTGGGAGAAATATCAAGAACCTCAGATATGCAGATGACACCACCCTTATGGCAGAAAGTGAAGAGGAACTAAGAGCCTCTTGATGACAGTGAAAGGGGAGAATGAAAAAGTTGGCTTAAAGCTCAACATTCAGAAAACGAAGATCATGGCATCTGGTCCCATCACTTCATGGGAAATAGATGGGGAAACAGTGGAAACAGTGTCAGACTTTATTTTTCTGGGCTCCAAAATCACTGCAGATGGTGACTGCAGCCATGAAATTAAAAGATTAAGTGAAAGAGGAGAGTGAAAAAGTTGGCTTAAAGCTCAACATTCAGAAAACGAAGATCATGGCATCTGGTCCCATCACTTCATGGGAAATAGATGGGGAAACAGTGGAAACAGTGTCAGACTTTATTTTTCTGGGCTCCAAAATCACTGCAGATGGTGACTGCAGCCATGGAATTAAAAGACACTTACTCCTTGGAAGAAAAGTTATGACCAATCTAGATAGCATATTGAAAAGCAGACATTTTACTTTTCTGACTAATGTCCGTCTGGTCAAGGCTATGGTTTTTTCCAGTAGTCATGTATGGATGTGAGAGTTGGTCTGTAAAGAAGGCTGAGCACCGAAGAATTGATGCTTTTGAACTGTGGTGTTTGAAGAAGACTCTTGAGAGTCCCTTGGACTGCAAGGAGATGCAACCAGTCCATTCTGAAGGAGATCAGCCCTAGGATTTCTTTGGAAGGAAGGATGCTGAAGCTGAAGCTCCAGTACTTTGGCCACCTCATGGAAAATACTCTGATGCTGGGCGGGATTGGAGGCAGGAGGAGAAGGGGACGACCGAGGATGAGATGGCTGGATGGAGTCACTGACTCCATGGGCATGGGTCTGGGTGAACTCCAGGAGTTGGTGATGGACAGGGAGGCCTGGTGTGCTGCGATTCATGGGGTCACAAAGAGTCAGACATGACTAAGCGACTGAACTGAACTGAACTGAACTGAACTATAATGAAGGTAAATATATGATAAATGCATAAGTGTGAATGACTATGTTCATGTTAATAACTAGAGGAAGATTTTGGTGCCCTGTTTTCATAGTCCTGTGCATTTGCCTTGTGAGGAGGCCATACAGAGCCAGGCTTACAGCTTGAGCTGAGGAGGTGTTGTCTGTGTCTGGCTGGATCTACCATTCACTCTGACCCCAAGTGAGTAATGTGACCATTTTAAGTTTCAGTTTCTTCATGGTTAAAGTTGGGTAACAACAATATGTATCTCAGAAGGTTATTCTGAGATTGTGTGTGTGTGTGTGTGTGTGTGATTGTTTTGTTTCCTTTGCCTTGAAGTAAGCACACATCCTTGTCCTCTGGACCCATTTTCCTTACCTACAGCCTTTCCAAACCTAAGGAACAGCTGTTTCTTCCTGCGGTAGCTCATCCATGAATTATAATGGCCTACATTTATAGGACATTAGACAGTTATCAAAGAGATCCTGAATCTATGGGGTTAACTTGATAACTTGAATGTGTTTTCTTATGAAGAAACGATCCATCTCTTTGGACCCACCTCTTCTCCACAATAACAGTTTCAGGAAACACTGATGTACATCATCTCTGCTTATTGGTCTTATACTCATAAGAAGAATATATTTACAGCTTTCAGAGCATAAGCACGAAACATATATCTAATTGTCATAGGATCTTGGACTCTGGACTATGAATAGTCCCCAAAGTCGAGCGGGTCTTGTTAACTAAGTGGCAGACTCCCCTCATGTGTCTGCCCGCTGAGTGGCGCATGTGGTGTGGGCTGCACAGAGACGACTTCCGCCAGCCAGCATCCCGAGGTGGGTCCCACAGACCAGTCCCTCAGAGTTTTGAGGCTCTTGTAAAGTCTGGTCAGAAGAGAGAAGTCGCTGTGAGCTGTTCTAACTGTGTCATCACCCCTGGAGGCACGAATGTGGTTGCTTTTCATGTTGAGTCAGACCGTTAGCGTTAAAGTTCAGAAATCCAACTCAAATTCAGAAATACGTCCCTGACAACACTTAAGTTCTTTCCACCTGTAGTCACAAGAAATATTGTGGTTGATTGTTTCTTCTGTATTTTCAGGATTTTTGTGGATGTGTGGGTGTGTGATCATCGTGGTTATAAAGAAGGGCAAGCGAGCCGGGATTCAGTCCACTAGGCATCTATACTTGCCTGTCTCCTGGAGCCACACCCCATCTCCCTCTCAGCCTCCGTCCAGAGCCCCTCCCCACTCTTTCGGATTAAAATATTTTCACTGAACTCAATAGGCTGCCAATACAGAACTATAAAAGGAACTAAAATTTTTGCAGATGACATCTTTGGTAGGCTAATTCTAAGAAGTGCAACTTCTAGTCAGGAACCTAAACAAAGAAAATCGAACAAAAACAAACCATGTGATAATGAAAAGTCTTCTGTCATCATTTCCAGTGGTTTTGAAAAAACAGCGTCACAAAAAGCAGAGAGACTAGAAAGAAGGAAAGCTACCATTATTTTTTAGACCAAACAGTCCAGGTGACTCTACTAAGCTGGTGGGGGAGGAGAGCACTGCTCTCAGCCCGTGGTTGGAAGACTCTTCTCTGCTCCAGACCTGATGCTTGAACCCGGCTACTGGGAACTGACTTAGACTGGATTATTATTGCTCTGTGTTAGAGGAGTGGCTCCCTTCTCTTTCAATTGAATGACAACAGCAGCATATCTATGGCTTTTATTTCTGTTGGGAGACTGACTAACAAGGTAAAGTCTTAAAGGAATGCCCTTAATCAAGGGCACAGTCACATTAGAAAGAAATCATCATGAATCTTGCAAGAGTTATATCTCTGCACACCATCCACAGACTCCCATCCCCATCCTCACTGGAAGTTAAACTCAAGTGCTTCACTGGAAGTTAAACTCAAATGCCAAGCCCTGGCTTCTTCTTTGTTCACCAGGCTGCTTTCTCTCTTAGTGAAATGAAGTGAAGTGAAGTGAAAGTCACTCAGTCGTGTCTGACTCCTTGCGACCCTATGGACTAGTCCATGGAATTCTCCAGACCAGAATACTGGAGTGAGTAGCCTTTCCCTTCTCCAGGGGATCTTCCCAACCCAGGGATCAAACCCAGGTCTCTCACATTGTGAACGGATTCTTTACTAACTGAGCTATCAGGGAAGCCTTTTGTGAAGGAGGTCCTATTCCCTTCTCCTTTCCAAATAGGATGTGTAGTTCACTTTTGTTTGTTATTTGAAATGTTATCACCACTATGCCTTTTCACTTAATATCTAGTTATGTAATGAACTTCTTTTTCCTACATAATTTAAAATTTTTCAGGCATCATTGACTGAGGGGTGAGGCAGAAGGGAACTTGGAGCTCATGGACTATCCCCAGTGCCCAGAGGAATGCGTGAGCAGGAGGGGACTGGGGCTCTCCATCCCCTCTTCCCTCAGGATTTTTCCTCTTACTTCTGTCAGCTCACCTCCAGGGACACTTTTTCTTTTTTTTCCTGCCTAAAGTGTAGGGGAAAATTCTTGTCAGAGTTTTGTTGAAAGAGAACTGGCATTTGGGAGCAGCATTTGCTAGGAGGCTTAGGATAGATGGGCTCGCTCACAGAGCTGCCCACAAGTGCCCGCATCTCCTACTTCCAAGCAAGCACATCCTGGGGGACTGACCTGAAACAGAGCCACCTGGCCTGGGAGCTGCTTTTCCGAAATTCCTCTGCACCTGACTTTGGGAATCCTCTGAGCCATCTGGCACCCAGGGCCCAGCTCCTAGCTCAGCTGTGTGTGCAAACAAGAGTCTGGGAACATAGGAACCACTTGCCCCATCAGTCATGTTCATATCCAGCGCCTGAACCAGTAGGGTGGAGGAAGCTCTGGCCTTGGTGGGGAGTCCTAGGGCAACAGGACCCCCTGCAGCAGTCCCAGATTATTCTATACAGAGTCCTTGCTTTCAGCCCCATTTCCTCCTCTAAGGAAAGTATGGAAAACTAAGATTTCTCTTTGAAACCTCTCGGTGCACAACTGCCCTGAACCCTGAGCTGGGGCAACATCCTTGGCATCTGTGCACACTTGTGACTCTTAACTGAGTTTCAGGGCCCTCAGCCCTGCACTGACTCAGGTATCCTGAGCACACTCTCTAGTTCTCCTGCTGTAGGAACAGCCACACTTGTTTTCTGTGTAAAACTTAAAATGTTTGCATTATACTGAGTTTTCTGTGATACTTAGAAAATAAGATAGTAAGAAAATTAAGATGCTTTGGTGGTCTAAATACTTGTGAAGCACATTTTTTTTTTTATATTACAAAACGCCTTAAAGAGTTCTAAGTAAATTTAAGCTAGGATCTACTGGATTTTAACTAACTAAAAAGAAAATAGAGAGAGTTACTTTGATCCATCGTACCTTACTGTGAGCTGTAACAGTAACCTCATAGCTGCTGCACTCAATGATTGTTTCATTCTATTGTTTAAAAACAGAGATTCATTCAGCTGCATAGGAGATGAATTCTGTCATTAGAAACTTTGCCATCAGGCTTAAGGAACATATTTATAACTCATTTCTTTCAGGAAATAAGTTTCAAGATCTCCATAAGTCTTTTATTAAGATGAATCACAGCTTTGTCAGTTTCTCCAGAAGCACTCTATTTTTAATTTCCAAGGAGAAACACAATAATAAAAATAAATTAACCTAGTAGGTTACTTTCTTTCTAATGGCATCTGTTTTCATTAGTAGAATTCCAGTCTACATATTTCTTGAGCTTCACTGGTGGCTCAGGCAGTAAAGAATCTGTCTGCAATGCAGGAGACCTGGGTTCAATCCCTGGGTTGAGAAGATACCCTGGAGAAAGGAATGGCAACCTATTCCAGTATTCTTGCCTAGAGAATTCCATGGACAGAAGAACTTGGAAGGCTATAGTCCATGGAGTCACAAAGAGTTGGACACAACTGAGCAACTAATACACATATTTCTTACTCTTTGCTTAGTAGAAGCAATCGTTGATAACATTTTATAGCATTTTATAAAGAACTTTTAGTGCCTTAATTTTTTAAGCTGCACTAGGTCTTAGTTGCCACACATGGGGTCTTTAATTGTGGCATGCAAACTCTTACTTGCAGTGTATGGGATCTAGTTCACTGACCAGAGAGTGAACCCAGGCCCCTGCATTGGGAGAAGCCACTGGATCACCAGGGAAGCCCTCTAAAGTACTCTTAAAGTGAAACTTTTTGGATCTTTGCAGCAGCTCTGGGCAGTCTTAGTAGTGATACTGCTCTGCATTCTTGAGCCCCTGTCCTCCCTGAGGGACACAGGGGGCCAAGTGAGCAGATGCTACCCCAGCATCAGACCACAGGGCCAGACTTGCTGTGCAACCTCCCTTCCAATGATGTTCTCTTTTAACTTTTCCTCCTGTAAATTCAATACTATTTTCCTTGAAGCATGTGTTTAAAAGGAAATCCTAGATGTATTCAAACATTCTGCTCAGTCTATTTTCTGTTTTCAAATGACTAGTTCCCATGCTTGATGAAGCTCCATTAAAAAACAAACAAACCTGTCTCAAGTATTCATTGTATAGATTTCCATGCCTGGGGAAACATAATGTGGAAAATGAATCTGAGATCATTTTAAACAAACATATGAGTTCTTATATGATACTGCTTATTTCATTAATGCTTCTAATTTATGTAGTAGTGCCACCCCCATTTATATAATGGAGCCAATCTCAGCACCCTCACCTGAATATGATGGCTATTTCTTTATTTTCCTGTGTGTAAGACTGCTTCAGTATGCCTAAAAATATAAACATGCTTGTGTCCTATTCCATTCAACCTTCTTTGATTCCAAGTTAAGAGTCACTGGATGAATTCAACTCTAGTTCTATTATGTTTTTAAATCAAGTATCAGGGAACATTCCTGTCTATGTGGTATTATTTTTCTTTTTTTTTTTTGACCCCCACCTCCCCCCTCCCGCCCCACACCCTCTCTCTGGATTATCCCCGTGTATCAGTCCCAAGCATCCTGCATCCTGCATCAAACCTAGACTGGCGATTCGTTTCACTTATGACATCATACATGTTACACTGCCACTCTGCCAACTCATCCCACCCTCTCCCTCTCCCACAGAGTCCAAAAGGCCGTTCTATACATCTGTGTCTCTTTTGCTGTCTTGCGTACAGGTTTATCATTACCATCATTCTATATTCCATAAATATGTGTAAGTATACTGTATTGGTGTTTTTCCTTCTGGCTCACTTCACTCTGTATAATCGGCTCCAGCGTCATCCACCTCATTAGAACTGATTCAAATGTATTCTTTTTAATAGCTGAGTAATACTCCATTGTGTATATGTACCACAGCTTTCTTATCCATTCATCTGCTGATGGACATCTAGGTTGCTTCCATGTCCTGGCTATTATAAACAGTGCCGCAATGATAATAAATAAAATCCTTCATGATACTTGCTCACCCACTATAGACGGACTGTAGTGATCTTTGTAAGTCTTTGTTTATATCATGTATTTTCTCCCCACCTAGAGTAAAGGAAGCTGAAAGGTTTGTAGGCAGAAAAAGGGAAAGTCACTCTATAAAATAAAACTAATCCATGACTGGAATTATAAGTATTTATTCTGTTTTTTGATTTGTGGTTTTCTCTGGCTTTTAAACACTCTTTTCTCAGAATATACAAATCCACCTAATAACATTTTAATCATCTTCCTCTTGAGTTTGAACAAATAGTGAGCTTCCAACTTAGAGAATCTGCTTCTCCTTCTGCCTGTGATCAGGTACCAGAGGCTACAAGAATCTCGGTGTTCAGCATTCAAAGCCTAACCATCAAGATGGATCCACTGAGGGGGTGCATATATGTGGGGTCTGCTGCTGGAGTTGGGGGCCATCTTTCACTCTCCTAATCATACATAGGTCACAGCACAGGTGTTGTAATCCCATGAGCACCCTTGGAGCCTAACATAGGAGTTCCAGGTGCAGCATTGTTCTTTGCTCAGACCAGGGACTTAGGCTACACAGGGGGCTACCAGCAGCTGTCAGTCCACAGCCAAGTGTAACAAGCCAAACTGTTCCCTCTTTGCTCATTGCTTCCTTCAAAATAAAACCCCAGGTTGTGCACCAGGAAAGGAAGTGTTTGGTGGACATGATGAGTCCATGTGATGCTGTCTTATGTTTTGTTGAATGTTTGAGGGATTATCGCTTGGGACTACAGAGTAAGTAAATGCTATTTTAAATGAAAACTTGGGTTAGACCTTAAAATAGCATTTTGAATTGAGTTAATTTAATATAGTGTAAATGGAAGATATTCAAATAAACCAAATTGGGCCACAATTAAACAGCTTTATTTAGAAAAAGTTAGAAATTGTATCTTCATTTAAAAGATATTTTCCCTTCCATTTCTCTGTATCAAAATCTTATTTAACAACAAGTATTATATTATGGTTTGGTTTATGTTCTGTCTTTTTGATGAAAGTAAATCTTCAAGTACATGTATAGAATGAGAAGGAATAGTTATTTACTAACCACAATTATAACAGCATAATTGTGGTTGCTGCTGCTGCTAAGTCACTTCAGTCATGTCCAACTCTGTGTGACCTCATAGACCGCAGCCCACCAGGCTCCCGTCCCTGGGATTCTCCAGGCAAGAATACTGCCATTTCCTTCTCCAGTGCATGAAAGTGAAAAGTGAAAGTGAAGTCGCTCAGTCATGTCTGACTCTTTGCGATCCCATGGACTGTAGCCTACCAGGCTCCTCCGTCCATGGGATTTTCCAGGCAAGAATACTGGAGTAGGGTGCCATCGCCCCATGTCCCCTTGGAAAGGGGTTAGGGCCCTTTTCCCTCCACACTGCCAAAGGGTGGAGCAAAGCTCACTCTGTCCAAAACAGCAATTGGATGGATTTTCAAGTTCTTGCTAGGCTGCACCCACTCAGGGCCCACTTTACCGAAACAAGTGCCCTGTGGCCCCTAGGTTGGGTATGCATGTTCAAAACAGGGTGTGTTCCTGTCAAGACCATGAATTTTCCTGACAGTCCTAGGCTCATTAAAGCTCTCCTCTGGAGCAAAGGAGATGGAGAGATGTGTGGAGGAGGCTTTGCCTTTCCCTGTGAGTGTGAGGCTACTCTCTATGGCCCCAAGCTCAGAGATAACTGACCCTAAGAAAAAATTCCAAGAAGCGCTATTCCTGGAGGCTGGGACAGGGAGTACACAGCATCGGGGAAAGCAGGCCTTCTTCGGGGAAGAAGAGGCAGCCAGCCAGCATGTGTTTGCAAGCCTCTATTTGGAAGAAACAGGTTTGCTTATACAACTCAAGACCTCCAGATCTGCTCAGAGGATTGAAGTTCCAGAGGCAGGGCCATGTATCTCCCCTTCCCTTTGACATCCTTGAAAATACATTCCTAGCTGAAAGTGGGAGTGCCCATGACGAAGCAAGCAGCGGCAGTGTGTTTGACATGATTGTGTACCTTCCTGACCTCAACTCCTCAAAGGGCCTTTCTTCTCAAAGTAGGCCCCATGTCCCTTTGAAGGGTTGTGCTCCCTTCCCTCCACAATGCCAAAGGGTGCAGCAAAGCTCACTCTGTCAGAGGTACAAAAACAGCAGTTGGATGGATTTTCAAGCTCTTGCTAGGCTGCACTGCTTCAGGGTCCACTCGAGCGAAACAGGTGCCCTGTGGCCCCTAGGTCAGGTAGCAGGTTCATACACCGGGTGTGTTCCCGTCAAAGCCAAGAATTTTCCTGACAGACATAGGCTCACTAGAGCTCTCCTCCAGAGCAAAGGGGATGGAAGAGATATGTGAACATTCCCTGCCTTTCCCTGTAAGTTTGGGGCTATTCCCTATGGCTCCAAGCTCAGAGATAACTGACCCTAAGAAAGAAACTCCAAGAAGCGCACTTTTCAAGGACTAGGACAGGGTGTTCCCAGGATGCGGGGAAAGACAGCCTCCCTATGGAAAGAAGAGTCAACAATTCAGCATGTGTTTGCAAGCCTCTATTTGGAAGGAACAGGTTCACTATACAACGGGAGACCTCTAGACCTGCTCAGAGGACCGATGTTCCAGAGGGAGGGCCGTGTATCTCTCTTTCCCTTTGTTATCCTTGCAAAGACGTTCCTAGCTGATAGTGGGCTGCTGCTGCTGCTGCTGCTAAGTCGCTTCAGTCGTGTCCAGCTCTGTGCGACCCCATAGACGGTAGCCCACCAGGCTCCCCCGTCCCTGGGATTCTCCAGGCAAGAACACTGGAGTGGGCGCTGATAGTGGGAGTGCCCATGAAAAAGTAAATAGCAGGAGTGTGTTTGATATGACTGGCTGCCTTCCTGGGCTCAGCTCCTCAAGGGGCCTTTCTCTCCAAGTTGGCCTCTTGTCTCCTAGGGGAGTGGGTTGTGCCCTCTTCCTTCCACACTGCCAAAGGGTAGAGCAAAGCTCGCTCTGTCAGAGGTACAAAAACAGCAATTGGATGGATTTTCAAGCTCTTGCTAGGCTGCACTGCTTCAGGGCCCACTTGAGCAAAACAATCGCCCTGTGGCACCTACGTCGTGTATGCAGGTTCACACACAGGCTGTCTTCCCATCAAACTCAAGAAGTTTCCTGACAGACCTAAGCTCACGAGAGCTCTCCTCTGGAGTAACGGGGATGGAAGAGATGTGTGGAGGTGGCTCTGCCTTTCCATATGAGTGTGGCGCTATTTCTTATGGCCCCATACTCAGGGATAACTGCCCCTAAGAAAGGAATTGCAAGAAGTGCTATTCCTGGAGGCTGGGACAGGGAGTTCACAGCATGCAGGGAAAGTGAGTCTTCTTTGGGGAAGAAGAGGCAGCCATCCGGCATGTGTTTGCAAGCTTCTATTTGGAAGGAACAGGTTTGCTTATACAACTCGAGACCTCCAGATCTGCTCAGAGGACCGAAGTTGCAGAGGCAGAGCCGTGTATCTCCCCTTCACATTGCAATACTTGCAAAGACATTCCTTGCTGATAGCACTACTGGCCCTGAAGAGGCAAGCAGTGGGAGTGTGTTTGACATGACTGTGTGCCTTCCTAGCTCAACTCCTCAAAGGGCCTTTCATGTGAAAGCAGGCCCCATGTCCCCTTGGGGAGGGGGTTGTGCCCTCTTCCCTCCACATTGCCAAAGGGTGCAGCAAAGCTCACTCTGTCAGAGGTACAAAAACAGCAATTGGATGGATTTTCAAGCTCTTGCTAGGCTGCACCACTTCAGGGCTCACTCAAGCGAAACAGGTGCCCTGTGGCCCCTAGGTCAGGTATGCAGGTTCACACACCGGGTGTGTTCCCATCAAAGCCAAGAATTTCCCTGACAGACATAGGCTCACTAGAGCTCTCCTCCAGAGCAAAGGGGATGGAAGAGATATGTGAACATTCCCTGCCTTTCCCTGTAAGTTTGGGGCTATTCCCTATGGCCCCAAGCTCAGGGATAACTGACCTTAAGAAAGAAACTCCAAGAAGGGCTTTTCCAGAACTGGGACGGGAGTTCCCAGGATGCTTGGAAAGAGAGCCTCCCTCGGGGAAGTAGAGTGAACAATCTGGCATGTGTCTGAAGCTTTTATTTGGAAGGAACAGGTTCATTTATACAACAAGAGACCTCCAGATTTGCTCAGAGGACCAAAGTCCCAGAGGCAGGGCCGTGTATCTCCCCTTCCCTTTGCAATAATTGCAAAGACATTCCTAGCTGATAGTGGGGGTGCCCATGAAGAAGCAAGCAGTGGGAGTGTGTTTGACATGACTGTGTGCCTTTCTGGCCTCAACTCCTCAAGGGGCCTTTCCTCTCGAAGTAGGCCCCATATCTCCTTGGGGAGGGGTTTGTGCCCTCTTCCCTCCACCCTGCCAAAGGGTGGAGCAAAGCTTGCTCTGTCAGAGGTAAAAAAACAGCAGTTGGATAGATTTTCAAGCTCTTTCTAGGCTGCACCCCTTCAGGGCCCACTTTACCAAAACATGTGCCCTGTGGCCCCTAGGTTGGGTTTGCATGTTCACAAACAGGGTGTGTTCCTGTGAAAGCCACGAATTTTCCTGACACTCCTAGGCTCACAAGAGCTCTCCTCCAGAGTAAAGGGACTGAAGAGATGTGTGGAGGTGGCTATGCCTTTCCATGTGAGTGTGGTCCTACTCCCTATGGCCCCAAGCTCAGGGACAACTGCCCTTAAGAAAGGAAATGTAAGAAGCACTATTCCTGGAGGCTGGGAAATGGAGTTTGCAGGATGCGGGGAAAGAGAGCCTCCTTCAGGCAAGAAGAGCCAGCCACCCAGAGTGTGTTTGCAAGCCTCTATTTGGAAGGAACAAGTTTGCTTCAAGACCTCCAGATCTGCTCAGAGGACCGAAGTTCCAGAGGCAGGGCCATGTGTTCCCCCTTGCCTTTGTGATACTTGCAAAGACATTCCTACCTGATAGCAGAAGTGCCCATGAAGAAGCAAGCAGCGGGTTGTCTGATACGACTGTGTGCCTTCCTGGCCTCAACTCCTCAAGGGGCCTTTCCTCTCGAAGTAGGCTCCATGTCCCCTTGGGGAGGGTGTTGTGCCCTCTTTTCTCCACACTGCTGAAGGGTGGAGCAAAGCTCGCTCTGTCAGAGGTACAAAAACAGCAATTGAATGGCTTTTCAAGCTCTTGATAGGCTGCACCACTTCAGGGCTCACTTTACCAAAACAGGTGCCCTGTGGCCCCTGGCTGGGTATGCAGGTTCACAAACAGGGTGAGTTCCCGTCAAAGCCAAGTATTTTCCTGACAGATCTAGCCTCACTAGAGCTCTTCTCCAGAGCAAAGGACATAGAGGAGATGTGTGGAGGAGTCTCTGCCTTTCCCTGTGAGTGTGGGGTTACTCCCTATGGCTCCAAGCTCAAGGATAACTGCCTGTAAGAAAGGAACGGCAAGAAGCACTATTCCTGGAGATTAGGACAGGGAGTTCGCAGCATGCGGGGAAAGCAAGCTTTCTTCAGGGAAGAAGAGGCAGTCACCGGGTGTGTTTGCAAGCCTCTACTTGGAAGGAACAGGTTTGCTTATACAACTCAAGACCTCCAGATCTGCTCAGAGGACTGAAGTTCCAGAGACAGGGCCATGTATCTTCCCTTCCCTTTGAGGTCTTGCAAAGACATTCCTAGCTGATCATGGGAGTGCCCATGAAGAAGAAAGCAGCAGGAGTGTGTTTGACATGACTGACTGCCTACCTGGACTCAGCTCCTCAAGGGGGCTTTCTCTCCTGGTAGGCCTCATGTCCCCTTTGGGAGAGGGTTGTGCACGCTTCCCTCTACATTGCCAAAGGGTGGAGCAAACTCGTCCTGTCAGAGGTAAAAAAAGACCAGTTGGATGGATTTTTAAGCTCTTGCTATGCTGCTCCCCTTCAGGATCCACTCGAGCAAAACAGGTGCCCTGTGGCCCCTAGGTTGGGTATGCAGGTTCACACGCAGGGTGTGATCCCGTTAAAGCCAAGAATTTTCCCGAGAGACCTAGGCTCACTAGAGCTCTCCTCCAGAGGAAAGGGGACAGAAGAGATGTGTGGAGGTGGCTCTGCTTTTCCATATGTGTGTGGGGCTACTCCCTATGGTCCCAATCTCAGGGATAACTGCCTCTAAGAAAGGAACTGCTGCTGCTGCTGCTGCTGCTAAGTTGCTTCAGTTGTGTCCGACTCTGTGTGATGCCATAGATGGTAGCCCACTAGGCTCCCCTGTCCCTGGGATTCTCCAGGCAAGAACACTGAGTGGGTTGTCACTGCCTTCTCTAATGCATGAAAGTGAAGTCGCTCAGTCGTGTCCGACTCTCAGCGACTCCATGAACTGCAGCCTACCAGGCTCCTCTGTCCATAGGATTTTCTGAAAGGAACTGCAAGAAGCACTTTTTCAGGAGGCTGGGAAAGCGAGTTCACAGGATGCAGGGAAAGAGAGCCTCCTTCAGGGAAGAGTAGGCGGTTACTTAGTTTGTTTTGCAAATCTTTATTTGGAAGGAACAGGTTTGCTTATACAGAGGGAGACCTCCAGATCTGCTTAGAGGACCAAAGTTGCAGAGGCAGGTCCGACTATTTTCCCTTCACTTTGTGATCCTTGCAAAGACATTCCTTGCTGATAGATGATTCAGCAAGGGCCTTTGAGACTGTTGTTTTCTTTCCTAGTTCAAAGATTCCTTCAGTTACTAATATAGATATCCTAGAAATTATGTGACATCTGTGAAAATCTATGTCCTGGTAAAATGCTGTCAGTTATAATTCTAGTTGTCATATTAAAGCATTTCAAGTCACAGTAGTGACCAGGTTACTTTGTCAATTTCTATTTAATCAGGTTTTAACCATATCTTCTATGGTTTCACACTGATGCCTTTGCAAAAATACTGCTACTTCAAGATATATGGAAAAGATTTTTCTAATCTTACCTGTAAATATTTTTTTGTGTTTTCTGGTAAGCTGGTAGCAGATGAAATTTAGTCTCCTCTCTAGGTTAAGAGAACAAAGTTTTCTTAGAATGTAATTTTTGATCACAGATTATGAATTTATTTACCTTTCATTGATTTATAATTGTTTTTATAATCTGTTTTTTACTTTGATAAAGTAAATAAGCCTTATTTAAGATTTTGGTACATGTAGGATGGACTAAGCTTTCCCTACTCTTGCAAATTCCTTTAACCCCTCAGATTCTTCTCATGGGACCAAGGTCTCACTTCCCTCCAGAGGGACAATCCAAGCTTTTTATCAGCTATTGGCCCCTGATGTCAGTCAATTTGAGCATGCATTGGCCTATAATTTAGGCATGAAACTATGACTACATAAAAGAAAGGTGACTTTTTGATGCAGGATGGCCATGATATGCCTTGGACTTCAGAGAAAATGGGTTAAAATGAATTTTTTTTCCTTGGAAACTACACAGCCAGTTCTTTTAGCATATGCAATTGAAAACATCTAGTCATTAGGTCAGTTTTCATTCCAGTCCCAGAGAAAGGCAATGACAAAGAATATTCAAATTGCCACACAATTGCACTCATCTCACACGCTAGTAAAGTAATGCTCAAAATTCTCCAAGCCAACAATACGTGAACTGTGAACTTCCAAATGTTCAAGAGGGATTTAGAAAAGCCAGAGAAACCAGAGATCAAATTGCCAACATCCACTGGATCATCGAAAAAACAAGAGAGTTCCAGAAAAAAAAAAATCTATTTCTGCTTTATTGACTATGCCAAAGCCTTTGACTATGTGGATCACAATAAACTGGGGAAAATTCTGAAAGATATGGGAATACCAGACCACGTTACCTGCCTCTTGAGAAACCTGTACGCAGGTCAGGAAGAAGCAGTTCAAACTGGACATGGAACAACAGACTGGTTCTAAATAGGAAAAGGAATATGTCAAGGCTGTATATTGTCACTCTGCTTATTTAACTTATATGCAGAGTACATAATGAGAAACACTAGGCTGGAGGAAGCACAAGCTGGAATCAAGATTGCTGGGAGAAATATCAATAATCTCAGATATGCAGATGACACCACCCTTATGGCAGAAAGTGAAGAAGAACTAAAGAGTCTCCTGATGAAAGTGAAAGAGGAGAGTGGAAAAGTTGGCTTAAAGCTCAGCATTCAGAAAACTAAGATCATTGCATCCAGTCTCATCACTTCATGGCAAAAAGATGGGAAAACAGTGGAAACAGTGACAGACTATTTTGGGGGGGCTCAGAAATCATGACTGCCACCACGAACTTAAAACATTTATGACTTGGAAGAAAAGTGATGACCAAACTAGACAGCATATTAAAAAGCTGAGGCATTGCTTTGCTAACATCCATCTAGTCAAGGCTATGGTTTTTCCATATGTCATGAATGGATATGAAAGATGTACTATAAAGAAAGTGACAGCTGAAGATTTGATGCTTTTGAACTGTGGTGTTGGAGAAGATGCTTGAAGGTCGCTTAGACTACAAGGAAACACAACCACTCCATCCTAAAGGAAATCAGGTCTGAATATACATTGGAAGGACTAATACTGAACCTGAAACTCCAATACTTTGGCCACTTGATGCGAAGAGCTGACTCACTTGGAAGTTGCTTTGATTTGCCTGTGAGTGTGGGAGCCCTTCCTGGGCAAAGGGCCTCAGGGGTCATTGCCACTGAATCATGACCTCCAAGCAAGCGCATTCCAGTTGTGTGACATTCAGCATGCAGGAGACCAGGAAACTATCTTCCTTAGAGGGAGGATAGTCATCCACAGATAGTGTGTTTTCAGGCCTCTATTTGCAGCAAGTGTTTTGCTTCTCAGACATCAGAGCTGCAGGCCTGCTCAGAGGGCCTCAATTCCAGAGTCAGGACTGTGTGTCTCACTGCACTTTCCAAGCATTGCAGACACATTCCTAGGTCGGAGTGGTGCTTCCCATGAGAAAGAAGCCTCGGGAGTGTGTCTGAGGGGGCTGAGTGCCATGCTAGTGTCACCTAGTCGAGGGCACCTTGCACATCCAATGGGCCCCAGGCGAGTAGCTACGGACTGGCCCCTTGGTTGAGATATCCCAAAGCAGGGAACAAAGCTAGCTCTGTCAGAAGGAGGAAAACAGCAATGGGATGGATTTTCAAGCAGTTGCTAAGTCACACCACATTAGGGCTCCCCGGGAAAGAAATGCGAAATTTGGCCTCTAGGCCCAGTATTCAGATGTGTGCACAGGATGTTTTCCCCACAGGATCCAAGAATGTTCCAGACAGACATAGGCTCACTAGCTCTCTCCGGCAGAGGAAATGAAAGGTTGTTGCTGAACCACGAAAAGACGCTGGGATTCTTGGCTTGTGAGGAGAAGAATTCAATCTGGGGTCCAAGATGAGGCTTGATTGCTCAGAGTTTTTGTGCAATAGAGTTTTATTAAAGTATAAAGGAGATAGAGAAAGCTTCTGACAGAGACCTCACAAGGGGGCAGAAATAGTACCCCCTTGCTAGTGTTAGCAATGGAGTTATATACTCTCCAATTAGTTATTACAATGAATCAAAAGAATGTCCGGAGGTTGTAAAGACCTCACTAGACCTACTCCCATAATTTACATTTTAAGATAACAGGATTAGCCAGAAGGTTTTTTCCAGAGACTGTCCTCAAGAAGGATGCATTATTGTTATATAATCCTAAGGAATGTAGAGGGAAAAAAAAGTTTGTCCTTTCTTTCTCCTTGAGAATTCTAGATCCCTCTCTCCTTGGGGACCCTTGAACTTATTATAAACTACCTAGGCAATGACTCTCTCAGAAACATGATGGAACAGCCTTTTGAAGATTCCTTTGACTTTGCCTGGGAGGGAGGGAGCCCTCCTTGAGCCCTCCCTGAGCACAGGGCCTCAGGGGCCATTGTCGATGAAAAATAACCTCCAAGCAAGTGCTTTCCAGCTGTGTGTGACTCTCAGCCCACAGGAGGCTGGGAAAACTATCTTCCTTGGAGGAAGGAAAGGCAGCCCAAGAGCGTGTTTTCAGGCTTGTATCTTGCAGCAAGTGTTTGGCTTCTAAGACATCAGACCTGCAGGCCTGCTCCAACAGACTCAATTCCAAAATCAGGGCCTTGTGTCTCCCTGCAGTTTCCCGGCCTTGCAAACACATTACTAGGTCAGAGCAGTCCTGTCCATGGGGAAGCAGGCTGCGGGAGTGTGTCTGAGGGGGCCGGGTGCCATGCTGGGGTCACCTGATTGAGAGCACCTTGCACCTCCAATGGATCCCAGGCAAGGAGTTGCAGGCCACGACCTTGCTTCTGAAATCCCAAAGTGGAGAGCAAAGCTAGCTCTGTCAGAGGGAAGAAAACAGCAACAGGATGGATTTTCAAGCAGTTGCTAGGCTGTACCACGTTAGGGCTCCAAGGAAGAAAAATGCAAATTTTAGCCCATACCGCTGGTATCCAGGTGGGCTCACAGGATTCTTTCCCCACAGGATCCAAGAATGTTCCAGACAGACCTGGGCTCACTAGCTCCCTCCTGCAGAGGAAACATGATGGAACAGCTGTTTGGAGGTTGCTTTGACTTTCCCTGGGAGGGTAGGAGCCCTCCCTGGGTGCAGGGCCTCAGGGGCCATTGCCACTGAGAAATGCCCTCTAAGCCAGAACTTTCCAGACATGTGTGACTTTCAGCACAGAGGAGACTGGAAAAGCTCTCTTCCTTGGAGGAAGGAAAAGCAGCCCCAGAGAGTGTGTTTTCATGCCTGTAATTGCAACAAGTGTTTGGCTTCTCAGATGTCAGACCTCCAGGCCTGCTCAAGGGCCTCATTCCAGAGTCAGGGCTGTGTGTCTCTGTGCATTTTCCGATCCTTGGAAACACATTCCTAGGTCAGAGCAGTCCTGCCCATGGGGAAGGAGGCTTTGGGAGTGTGTCTGAGGGGTCCAGGTGCCATGCTGGGGTCACCTGGTCAAGGGAATCTGGTACATCCAATAGACCCCAGGGCAACAGTGGTGGGCCACCCCCTGGCTTCTGAAATACCAAAGCGAGAAGCAAAGCTAGCTCTGTCAGAAGGAAGAAAAGAGCAATTGGATGGATGTTCAAGCTGTTGATGGGCTGCACCACTTCAGGGTCCCCCCGAGAGGAAAAGGTGCCCTGTGGCCCCTAGGTACGATATGCAGGTTCACACACAGGGTGTGTCCCCGTAGGAGCCAAGAATTTTCCTGACAGACCTAGGCTCACTAGAGCTCTCCTACAGGGCAAAAGGGATGGAGCAGACTGTGGATGTGGCTCTGCCTTTCCCAGTGAGCATGGGGTCCTCCCTATGGCCCCAGGCTCCAAGGGAAATTGCCCCTGAAAAATGACCTCCAAGAAGAGCTTTTCCAGCAGGCTGGAATGCAGAGTTCACAGGATGCGGGGAAAGTGATTGTCCTTCATGGAAGAAGAGGCAGCCACCCAGTGTGTGTCTGCAAGCCTGTATTTGGAAGAAACTGGTTAGCTTCTTCAAGGGGAGACTTCCAGGTCTGCTCAGAGGACCGAAATTCCAGAGGCAGAACCATGCATCTCCCCTGTCCTTTTTGAGCCTTGCAAAGACATTCCTAGCTTATAGCGGTATTGCTCATGAAGAAGCAGGATGCAGGAATGTGTCAGACATGACAGGGTGCCTTCCTTGGGTCAGCTCCATGAGGGGCCTTTCCACTCAAAGTAGGTCCCATGCCTCCTTGGGGAGGAAGTGGGGCCCACTTGCCTCCAAATTGCCAAAAGCTGGAACAAAGCTAGTTCTGTCAGAGGTAAGAAAAGAGCAATTTAATGGATGTTGAAGCTGTTGCTGGACCGCACTGCTTCAGGCACCCCCCCCTCCCCCCGGCCCCGAGAGAAACAGGGGCCTTGTGGCCCCTAGGTTCACACACAGAGTGTGTCCCCAAAGGAGCCAAGAATTTTCCTGACAGACCTAGGCTCATTAGAGCTCTCCTACAGAGCAAAGGGGATGGAACAGACATGTCGATGTGGCTCTGCCTTTCCCTGGGAGTGTGGAGCCGCTCCCTATGGCCCCATGCTCCAAGGGAAATTGCCTCTGAAAAATGACCTCGAAGAAGCACTTTTCCAATGGGCTGAGATGTGGAGTTCTCAGGATGCAGGGAAAGCCAGTGTCCTTTGGGGAAGCAAAGGCAGCCACCTATTATCATTACTTGCTAGAATAGTAGGTACCTTCTCCAGTTGGGCAGAGGCCTTCCCCACTTGATCTGAAAAAGTAAATGAAGTAGCTCACTGATTTGAGAAATAATTCCCAGATTTGGGTTTCTGATCAGTATAAAATCAGACAATGGCCCTGCCTTTGTAGCCGCCTTAATTAACAGGTAGGTGAAGCTCTAAATATCAAGTGGAAATTACATACAGCATATAGGCCCCAGTGTTCTGGAATGGTGGAAAGAAACAACCAAACTCTTGAAGAGACAATTTCAAAATGGATCATAGAGGCTGGCTGTACATGGATGGGCTTGCTTCCGGCAGACTTACTCATATTAAGGGTAACCACACGTTCCCACAGTTATTGTCCTTATGAAATTTTCTATGGGAGACTCCCTCTCCCAGTGAAGCAGGTGTTAGCAGATTTGCCACAAGTAAGGGGATGGGATTTCACAGCAGATGGAACAATTAGGTAAGGTAATAAATCAGGTAACTAAATTTGTATAAGAAAGAGTATCATTCCCCCTTGAGGAACAGATTCATGAATTTGTGCTCAGTGAACAGGTGAGCGTCAAGGACTGGAAACACAATTCCTTGGCCCAACATAGGAAAGGTCTTTATACTGTTGTTTTAGCCACAATTCTGAAAGAGATGGGAATACCAGACCACCTGATCTGCCTCTTGAGAATCTGTATGAAGGTCAGGAAGCAACAGTTAGAACTGGACATGGAACAACAGACTGGTTCCAAATAGGAAAAGGAGTACGTCAAGGCTGTATATTGTCACCCTGCTTATTGAACTTAAAATGCAGAGTACATCATGAGAAATGCTGGGATGGAAGATACACGAGCTGGAATCAAGATTGCCGGGAGAAATTTCAATCACTTCAGATATGCAGATGACACCACCCTTATGGCAGAAAGTGAAGAGGAACTAAAGAGCCTCTTGATGAAAGTGAAAGAGGAGAGTGAAAAAGTTGGCTTAAAGCTCAACATTCAGAAAACGAAGATCATGGCATCCAGTCCCATCACTCTATGGGAAATATATGGGGAAACAGTGTCAGACTTTATTGTTTGGGGCTCCAAAATCACTGCAGATGGTGACTGCAGCCATGAAATTAAAAAACGCTTACTCCTTGGAAGAAAAGTTATGACCAACCTAGATAGCATATTCAAAAGCAGAGACATTACTTTGCCAACTAAGGTCCATCTAGTCAAGGCTATTGTTTCTCCAGTGGTCATGTATGGATGTGAGAGTTGGACTGTGAAGAAGGCTGAGTGCTGAAGAATTGACGCTTTTGAACTGTGGTGTTGGAGAAAACTCTTGAGCGTCCCTTGGACTGCAAAGAGATCCAATCAGTCCGTTCTGAAGATCAGCCCTGGGATTTCTTTGGAAGGAATTATGCTAAAGCTGAAACTCCAGTACTTTGGCCACCTCATGTGAAGAGTTGACTCATTGGAAAAGACTCTGATGCTGGGAGGGATTGGAGGCAGGAGGAGAAGGGGATGACCGAGGATGAGATGGCTGGATGGCATCACTGACTCGATGGACATGAGCCTGAGTGAACTCCAAGAGTTGGTGATGGACAGGGAGGCCTGGTGTGCTGCAATTCATGGGGTCACAAAGAGTCAGACACGACTGAGCGAATGAACTGAATTGAACTGAACGGCAGTTAAAGTTGCAAGTGTCGCTCCCTGGATCCAACATGTGAAGGTGGAGAAGGCATACCAATGCAGACCAGAGGATGCCCAGTGGACTACACAGAAGGACTCTGCTGCTCCTCATGAAAGTAAGATCATCTTTAAAAAGAAGAAGAAATGAAGCTCTGCAATCAACTTCTACTACCTGGGCTTGTCAGTATTATCCTGGGTGTAGCCATAGTTTCCGGAGAAGGTGATGGTACCCCACTCCAATACTCTTGCCAAGAAAATCCAATGGATTGGAGGAACCTGGTAGGCTGCAGTTCATAGGCTCACTAAGAGCTCATGACAGAGCGACTTCACTTTCACTTTCATGCACTGGAGAAGGAAATGGCAACCCACTCCAGTGTTCTTGCCTGGAGAATCTCAGGGACGGGGGAGCCTGGTGGGCTGCCATCTACAGGGTCACACAGGTCGTACACGACTGAAGTGTCTTAGCAGCAGTAGCAGCAGCCATAGCTTCAGCACAAATAACGTTGTTTTTGACACATTCCTATGCTGAATTCCATAAGAAATCTAATTGCTGGGTGTGTGGAGCTATGGGAGGCCTATCATGGATGGCCTCCCATGGTGGGTGTCATCACTATGGAGCCAGGGGTTTATATGTACTTCAAAACTTTTCGGTCTACGAAATCCAGGTCGGGTTTGCAAGTTGATGTCTGTATTCTTAGCCTCAGCCCATGCCTTCACCCACGCCTGAAGGAATGCACTCTTGTGGCCACTTACTAGCAGAGGAGGCATAAATTGTCCA
>SJXQ01005115.1:0-12332 GCA_006408695.1 Aepyceros melampus | reverse complement strand
GCAGCGTCCTTGCATCAGGGGGGCTGGGTTGAGGAGGCAGAATGGCTCAGAGCTGCTGAGATCTGGTGAGAGAGGGTTCCCCTGCTGCACGCCAGGGCACGACAGTAGCAAGCAGAAGGGCAAGGGTGTGAGCAGCGAGGCCGCATCATGGGAGGGCCTCTGTGGCGGGGTGGTGTGCGACACTGACCGGCGCCCTGGAGAGACCAGAAAGACCCAGGCTCCAGTGGGTGCCTCAGAGGAGTGCAGGGGGCCCCATGGGTCTCCCCAGGCGACTCTGCCAAAGAGATGGAGAAGGTCTGCCAGAGACCCATTGGCAGCCTTGGAGGGGGCAGCGACGGCAGGCTGGGCCCCTCCTCTCACCAGCCCATTGGAGCGGTGCAGGGAAGCCAGGAGCTGGGGGCGTTGGGGGGCTCACTAGGTTCAGGGCCCCAGTCCAGGGAATATTCTGCCGAAGAGACGGAGGAAATCTCCCAGGGCCACGGGGCACTCGGCGGACTGCCCTCTGCATCCCACCCTCCCCTCATAGGGCTGGGTGCCAACAGGAGCTGGAGGCCTCGCGGGGGGACTCCGCAGGATCAGGGATCCAGCTCAAAGGAGATTCCGCTGACGAGACGGGGGAGCTCTTCCAGGGATCTGGAGAGCTGTCATCTGTGACCCGCCAGGGTCTTGGCTGGATGCACGGCGGCCAGGAGCTGGGGACCTCGGGGGGCTCGCTAGGTTCAGGGCCCCAGTCCAGGGAACATTCTGCCGAAGAGATGGAGGAAGTCTCCCAGGGCCATGGGCACCCGGCAGACTGGCCTCTACATCCCGCCGTCCCCTCGTATGGCTGGGTGCCACCCAGGAGCTGGCGGCCTCGGGGGGCTCCGTGTCTCTTGAGTGGAGATGCCGGTGTCTCGGAACTTCTTGAGTCGCAGCAAGGGAGTGAAGGACCCTTTCGAGATCCAAGAGGGAAGATGTGATTTCCCTCGACATGACACACTGGAAAAGGGCCTCATTGCACCTAGAAGGGAGAACGTCCTGGTTTTCTCGAGTTGCGGCAGGTCCGTCTCGAGTTATGATGGGGACCTCAGGGACACGCTCGTGTGGCCTCAGGAGAGGCCAGTCTCCGTGCGAATGGTGAGGGGCCTCTCGGGATTCGTCTCCAGTCAGTGCTGGGTCCTAAGTCTTCATCTGGAGCTGCAGCCAGACCCTGAGGTTTCCTCGAAAGTGCTGACATGGGTCTTGGGTACCTCTGGAGTGTCCACAGGGGAGTCAGGCCTCCTCTCCAGTGGAGACATGCACGCCCGCTCTCCTCCTGAGCTGGAGCAGCACTGTCAGGCTTCCCGTCGAGTTGACACAGGGATCTGTGGCTTTCCCTTGAGGTGCCACCCGGGCTGTCACACGTGCCACCATGGGGTGAGTCGTTCCTCAGGGTGACACTCGAGGCAGTGCAGGGAAATCAGGTTCATCTGGAGTGGACTGAGACTTCTGGGGGTGTTTTGGCCTGGTGGCTCGACCCCTGGAGTTCCTCTCGACTGTCCTGTGGAGAGCACCTCCTCCAGAGATGGAACAGGAATGCCAGGAATCTGTTCCCGACAAAGCAGGGAAAGAACCCTCATCTCGAGCTGAGGAGGTGACAACGGGGCTCCTCTTGAGTCGTGGCGGGACCTTTGGGGTTCCTCTCGAGTGGAGATGCGTGTGTCAGGGAACTTCTTGAGTCACAGCAAGGGAGTGAAGGAGCCTTTCGAGGTCCAAGAGGGAATGTGTAAATTCCCTCGCCATGCCACAGCGGAAAAGGGCCTCATCGCACCTGGAAGGGAGAACCTCTAGGTGTTTCCCGAGTTCGGCATGTCCCTCTTGAGTTACGACGGGGACCTCAGGGACCCGCTTGTGTAGACTCAGGAGAGGTCAGTCTCCGTGTGAATGACGAGGGGCCTCTCAGGATTCCTCTCCAGTCTGTGCCGGGTCCTAAGTCCTCGTCTGAATCTGCGGCCAGACTCTGAGGTTTCCTCGAAAGTGCTGATATGGGACTTCGGTCCCTCTGCAGTGCCCACAGGGGAGTCAGCCTGGTCTCGAGTGGAGACATGCACGCCCACTCTTCTGAGCTGGAGCAGCACTGTCAGGCTTCCCGTCGAGTTGACACAGGGATCTGTGGCTTTCCCTCGAGGTGCCACCAGGACTGTCACACATGCCACCATGGGGTGAGTCGATCCTCGGGGTGACAGTGGAGGCAGTGCAGGGAAATTAGGTTCATCTGGAGTGGACTGAGAGTTCTGAGGGTCTGTTGGCCTGGTGGCAGGACCCCTGGATTTCCTCTCGACTGTCCTGTGCAGAGCAACTCTTCCTGAGATGCGACGGGAATGCCGGGAATCCATTCCCAACGAAGCAGGGAAAGGAACCCTCATCTCGAGCTGAGGATGGGACAATGGGGCTCCTCATGAATTTTGGCAGGACTCTCGGGGTTTCTCTCGAGTGGAGACGCGTGTGTTGGGGAACTTCTTGAGTCGATGCAAGGGAGTGAAGGACCCTTTCGAGGTCCAAGAGGGAAGGTGAGTTTTCCCTCGATATGTTGCAGCAGAAAAGGGCCTCATCGCGCCTGGAAGGGAGAACCTCCTGGTGTTTCTCGAGTTGCTTCAGGTCCCTCTTGAGATACAACGGGGACCTCAGGGACCCGGTCGTGGGGCGTCAGGAGAGGCCAGTCTCCGCGTGAATGGCGAGGGTCTGCTCGGGATTCCTCTCCAGTCGGTCCGGGTCCTAAGTCCTCGTATGGAGGTGTGGCCGGACCCTGAGGTTTCCTCGAAAGTGCTGACTTGGGTCTTGGGTCCGTCGGAAGTGTCCACAGGGGAGTCTGGCCTCGTCTCGAGTGGAGGCATGCACGCCCACTTTCCTCCTGAGCTGTAGCAGCACTGTCAGTTTTCCCGTCAAGTTGACACAGGGATGTGTGGCTTTCCCTCGAGGTGCCACAAGGTTTTCACACGTGCCACCATAGGGTGAGTTGATCCTCGGCGTGACAGTCGAGGAAGTGCAGGGAAATCAGGTTAATCTGGAGTGGACTGAGACTTCTGGGGGTCTTTTAGCCTGGTGGCAGACCCCTGAAGTTCCTCTTGTCTGTCCTGTTGAGAGCATCTCCTGCTGAGATGCGAAGGGAATGCCAGGAATCCTTTCCCGATGACCAGGGAAAGGAATCCTCATCTCGAGCTGAGGAGGGGACAATGGGACTCCTCTTGAGTGGTGGCCGGTTCCTTGGTGTTCCTCTCGAGTGAGATGCGTTTGTCGGGGAACTTCTTGAATTGCAGCAAGGGCGTGAAGGCACCTTTCGAGGCCCAGGAGGGAATGTATGATATCCCTCGACATGCCACAGTGGAAAAGGGACTCACTTTTCATGGAAGGGAGAACATCTTGTTGTTTCTTGAGTTTTGGCATGTCTCAGGAGTTATGACGGGGACATCAGGGACCAGCTCCTGTGGCCTCAGGAGAGGCCAAACTCCATGTGAATCGCGAGGGGCCTCGCGGGTTTCCTCTCCAGTCGGTTCTGGGTCCTAAGTCCTCGTCTGGAGCTAAGGTCGGAACCTGAGCTATCCTCGTAAGCTCTGAGATGGGTCTTGGGTCCCTCTGGGGTGTCCACAGGGGAGTCAGGCCTCATCTCAAGTGGAGACATGCCCGCCCAGTTTCCTCCTGAGTTGTAGCAGCACTGTCAGGCTTCCCGTTGAGTTGACACAGGGATCTTTGGCTTTCCCCAGAGTTGCCCCAGGGCTGTCACACGTGCCACCATGGGGTGAGTCGATCCTTGAGGTGACATTGGAGGCACTGCAGAGAAATCAGGTTCTTCTGGAGTGGACTGATACTTCTGGGGGTCTTTTGGCCTGCTGGCAAGACCCCTGGAGTTCCTCTCGATGTACTGTGGAGAGCCCTTCCTTGTGAGATGCCACGGGAATGCCGGGAAACCTTTTCCGAGGAAGCAGGCAAACGAACCCTCATCTCAAGCTGAGGAGGGGACACCAGGGCTCCTCTTCAGTTGTCGCGGGATGCTGGGGGTTCCTTTAGAGTGGAGACATGGGTGTCGGGGAACATCTTGAGTCGCAGCAAGGGAGTGAAGGACCCTTTCGAGGCTAAGAGGGAAGGTGTGATTTCCCTCAACATGCCGCAGTGGAAAAGGGCCTCATCGTGCCTGGAAGGGAGAACCTCCTTGTTTTTCTCAAGTTGTGGCATGTCCCTCTCGAGTTATGACCGGGACCTCAGGGACCCACTTGTGTGGCCTCAGGAGAGGCCAGTCTCTGTGCGAATGGCAAGGGGCATCTCGGGATTACTTTCAAGTCGGTGCTGGGTCCTAAGTCCTCATCTGGAGCTGCGGCTGGACCCTGAGGTTTCCTTGAAAGTGCTGACATGGGTCTTGGGTTCCTCTGGAGTGTCCACAGGGGAGTCTGGTCTCATCTCGCGTGGAAACATGCACTTCCGCTTTCCTCCTAGCAGGTGCAGGACTGCAAGTTTTCCGTAGATTTGACACAGGGACCTGTGGCTTTCCCTCGAGGTGCCACAGGGCTGTCACATGTGCCACCATGGGGTGAGTCGATCCTCGGGGTGACAGTCAAGGCAGTGAAGGGAAATCTCCATCATCTGGAGTGGACTGAGACTTCTGGCGTTTTTTTTGGCCTGGTGGCACAAACCCTGGAGTTCCTCTCGACTTTCCTGTTGAGAGCACATCCTCCTGAAATGCGATGGGAACATCGGGAAAACTGTCCCGACAAGGCAGGGAATGGAACCCTCATCTCGAGGTGAGGAGGGGACAGCGGGGCTCCTCTTCAGTTGTGGTGGGACACTGGGGGTTCCTCTCGAGTGGAGACGCGGGTGTCGGGGAACGTCTTGAGTCGCAGCAAGGGAGTGAAGGACCCTTTTGAGGTCCAAGAGGGAAGGTGAGATTTCACTCGAAATGCCGCAGCAGAAAAGGGCCTCATCTCGCCTGGAAGGGGGAACCTCCTGGTTTTTCTCGAGTTGCCGCAGGTTCCTCTCAAGTTACCATGGGGACCTCAGCGACCCACTCGTGTGGCCTCAGGAGAGGCCAGTCTCCGTGCGAATGGCGAGGGTCATCTCGGGATTCCTCTCCAGTCGGTGCCGGGTCCTAAGTCCTCGTTTGAGCCTAGGCAGGAACCTGAGGTTTCCTCAAAAGTGCTGACAAGGGTCTTGGGTCCCTCTGGCCTGTCCACAGGGGAGTCTGGCCTCGTCTCGAGTGGAGGCATGCATGCCCACTTTCCTCCTGAGCTGTAGCAGCACTGTCAGTTTTCCTGTCAAGTCGACAAAGGGATGTGTGGCTTTCCCTCGAGGTGCCACAAGGTTTTCACACGTGCCACCATAGGGTGAGTTGATTCTCGGCGTGACAGTCGAGGAAGTGCAGGGAAATCAGGTTAATCTGGAGTGGACTGAGACTTCTGGGGGTCTTTTAGCCTGGTGGCATGACCCCTGGAGTTCCTCTTGTCTGTCCTGTTGAGAGCATCTCCTGCTGAGATGCGAAGGGAATGCTGGGAATCCTTTCCCGATGACCAGGGAAAGGAATCCTCATCTCGAGCTGAGGAGGGGACAATGGGGCTCCTCTTGAGTGGTGGCCGGTTCCTTGGTGTTCCTCTCGAGTGAGATGCATTTGTCGGGGAACTTCTTGAATCATAGCAAGGGCGTGAAGGCACCTTTCGAGGCCCAGGAGGGAAGGTGTGATTTCCCTCGACATGCCACAGTGGAAAAGGGACTCACTTTTCATGGAAGGGAGAACATCTTGTTGTTTCTCGAGTTTTGGTATGTCTCAGGAGTTACGACGGAGACATCGGGGACCAGCTCCTGTGGCCTCAGGAGAGGCCAAACTCCATGTGAATCGCGAGGGGCCTCGCGGGTTTCCTCTCCAGTCGGTTCTGGGTCCTAAGTCCTTGTCTGGAGCTAAGGTCGGAACCTGAGCTATCCTCGTAAGCTCTGAGATGGGTCTTGGGTCCCTCTGGGGTGTCCACAGGGGAGTCAGGCCTCATCTCAAGTGGAGACATGCCCGCCCGGTTTCCTCCTGAGTTGTAGCAGCACTGTCAGGCTTCCTGTTGAGTTGACACAGGGATCTTTGGCTTTCCCCAGAGTTGCCCCAGGGCTGTCACACGTGCCACCATGGGGTGAGTCGATCCTTGAGTGACATTGGAGGCACTGCAGAGAAATCAGGTTCTTCTGGAGTGGACTGATACTTCTGGGGGTCTTTTGGCCTGCTGGCAAGACCCCTGGAGTTCCTCTCGATGTACTGTGGAGAGCCCTTCCTTGTGAGATGCCACAGGAATGCCGGGAAACCTTTTCTGAGGAAGCAGGCAAACGAACCCTCATCTCAGGCTGAGGAGGGGACACCAGGGCTCCTCTTCAGTTGTCGCGGGACACTGGGGGTTCCTTTAGAGTGGAGACGCGGGTGTTGGGGAACATCTTGAGTCGCAGCAAGGGAGTGAAGGACCCTTTCGAGGTCCAAGAGGGAAGGTGTGATTTCCCTCGAAATGCCACAGTGGAAAAGGGCCTCATCTCGCCTTGAAGGGAGAATCTCCTGGTTACTATCGAGTTGAGGCAGGTCCCTCTCAAGTTACGGCGGTGTCGAAAGCCAGTGTGAGGAATCCCACTCGTGACATGGTCACATGGCAGAGATTTGATGGGCACAGACGAGTCATATCTCAGGTTTTCCCCCTGGCATTTCCTGAGCATGTACCCCCCCCCCCCAAATACGAATCTGCCTGCTTTTCCACTCTTCTGACATTCTCTGGAAAAAGTCAGTTCAGGGCTTTAGTCTCCTGCATTTGAAAGAGTGTTTCAATCCGAAAACCTCTCTGATGGCTTTCTAGCCTGCCTGCAGAATGTGTACAGCTGTGTTTGTGATTGTTTGAGGCCTCCTGACCAAGGGAGGCACAGAAAGCTTAAAACATCCTAGGAATGTAGCGGCTTCCAAGGAGTCATAATCATTAGAATAGGACTGATTAAAAGGTTTCATTTGTTGAGCCAATACTTGCTACCACATTTTCTTATCTTATATAGTTGGTATATAGAAAAACAAGTAGTAGACCTGGTATTAGCAATATTAGATCTTTGAGTTAAGTACTTTCTTTATTATAACTCACTGCACCTTTGTCCTACAGGAATGTAACTTTATTTAGTATTTTGAGGGTAATGCAGAGTAAAGAAAAACACTTCTAGGGAAAAGGAGTTTTCTGGTGAATAGACAATTACCCAGGAAGAAGAGCCATAAAAATGTTAACAGGCCTCTTGGCCAGAAGATAATGTAAACCACCTGAGACCTTTTGTAAAAGGGAGGGTATGCAAAAAAGAAAGCCTTGTCTCAATGAGGGTCATGACTGCTCCCCCTGCATAACTCTGCATATTCCATTATGTACAACTTGGGGTATATAAGCTGATTTTGAAAAATAAAGTTTTGGGAGTCTTGCTCCGATGCTGGGCTTCCCCTGTGTCTCTTATTTTCTCTAATTTCAGGCTGAATTCCCATCTGGGACGTGGAGGCTCGCCATGTCTACTTGTTTTTCCTGGCTTCTAAGATCCTTAAGAGAGAGAGTCCAGGGCGGGGCATTCTCTGATATTGAAACAGACACAGGTGGCCTAATGTAGATGGTGGAAGTTCCTTGTCTGGAACTTTATTGGCTTTCCACGTAAACCAAGTTATTCAGCCTCCTTTTCTCCATCTAAAATTTTCCTACTACTCTATTTCTTCCTAATCTAATCTTATATTTCTAAATAAATAAGTTTTTCCTCGCCCACGCTGTTCCTGCTTTGAATAACCCTGGATCCACCGGGCTGGACCCTGGCAAGTGGCGCCTGGAACAGGCTATTCGATGGTAGGTCTCCCACAGTGTTCAGTTTTCTGGATGGACAGGCCCCCACTTAGGGTGTCGCGGACCCTCCTGCATAAGATAGGTAGGGAAAGAGAGGTGGGATTTAAGAGGTTGAAAGAAACTCAGATAACGGGTTGAAAGAAACCCAGAAACCTGCTATCTTATGGTTCAAAGAGAATCCCCCTTGCCCAGGGTAAACCTGGGCAAGGTAGACTTTCCTATCTTAGGGTTGAAAAGAAGACTCCCCTTGGCTAAGGTTAAACCTCTGGCAAGGTAGACTTTTCTATAACTCCTAATTTTCTGATATGGGTAACAATGTGTCAAAAGAATGACAACTCTTTATGGAAGTAATTTTGTACTGTTAGACAAAAGAGAAATTAAAGTTAAAAAGGCTACTGTTACAAGAACAATGTCCTTGGTTTCCAGAAATAAAATACTGTTAATTCAAATACTTGGGTCAAAGTAGAGAAACAGCTAAAAACTTATTATACTTTGCATGAGCCAGAAAAAGTTCCTGTAGAATATGATTAGAAATGTTCTGGACCCCCATCATGAGGGTGTTAGTTGGCCTATGGGAGAGGCTATAGTGGTGGATGGTAGTTGGTCTCCACCTTCTATGCAGATTATATTTTCTGACATTGGCAAAGAAAAGGAGGGAGAGCTTACTCTTCCTCCTAAGGAAGGAGAGTGCTTACAGTATGCAGTGGCCAAGTGCCCTGGAAGGCCCCCTCCCCCTCTACACAAACCAAACCTTTAAAAATTTATCTTATTTAAGGCGACCACTGCTACCTCCATTTGTGCCTCCTGTGGGCTTAAGAACTCCCCACTTTGCCTCCAAAACCTCCCAGAACATTGTCTAAGGTTGAAAAAGATAGGGAGAATATTTTTGAGCAAAAGAGCTTTTTAAACAGAGCCTGCTCCTCAAAGAAAATCCCCACAGGAGGGCTTCACTCAAGCAAAAAAAAAAAAAAAAAAAAGAGAGAGAGAGAGAGAGAGAGAGAGAGAGAGAAACAAGAGAAAAAGAAAAATAATCATAATAAGTATTTTACAAATAAAAAATGTTTCTCTTGAGGCCAAATGGAACATTTTTGCCTGCAATGTCCTGCTAAACAGAGACAAAAAGCCACGCCAATTAACCCCAGGCTAGGAAAAAAAGCAGAGTGAAATGGAGACTTGGCAACAATATTAAACCCTGATGTGCTGGTTACTCTGATTCCAATGGGAGTGGCTAGCCCCCTGCCTGAGGACATTGTAAGACTTGTGCTAAGATGTAACTTGCTTTTCAAAAAATTTTGGTGGTGTCTGGTATAGTAAATTCTGATTATACTGGAAAAATTAAAGTTTTGATCTCACAGCTTCCTAAAACTGTGCAACTTAATAAGGTCAAGGAATAGCACAGCTTTTGATTTTACCTTATTATCAGACAGGAAAAACCTTGACTTCTCAAGCTAGGAGCCCCAGAGGATTTGGATCTAGTGATCTAGCTTTTTGGGTGCAGAAATTTACAGCTTCTAGGCCTTTAAAAGATCTTTTAATTCAAGGAAATAAAATGTCAGGGCTGTTAGACACTAGAGCAGACATTTATTACATTGCTGAGAAAGACTAGCCAAGCTCCTGGCCAACATATACTACTGAAAATGAGTTGGTGGGATTAGAGAAAGTGTTATGCAGAATGCAAATGCTATTAAAAAAAGTGAGAGAGAGTTTAAAACCTTGAAGAGTAGTGAGTTCCCCATTGCTGAAAGTATTCATACAAAGATTAGATGGCAAAGAGCTATAGACCAGATTTAGGTTACAAAAGGATAACTGGAAAAGCTTATAAAGATATTGTGCAACACCTCTTTACTTGCTTCTCATATTTAAGTGTGGCAAAAGTTTTAAAACTGATAATGTCTCTTTAAAGCTTCAGAGAGATTATTTACTAACTCTAAATAACAGAAATTATTAGGGGATATTAATTGGATATGCCCACATTTAAAACTTACTACTGCAGATTTAAAGTCTTTGTTCCATTGATTAAAAAGCAACCTTAATCCCAGTTCTAAGAGAAAGTTGAGGAGGGCGCCTAAGATGGCAGAGGAATAGGACAGGGAGACCACTTTCTCCCCCACAAATTCATCAAAATAACATCTCAACACTGAGTAAAATCTACAGGGCAATTTCTGAATGCTGGCAGAGGACAACAGGCATCCAGAAAAGCAAAACATTGTCTTCAAAAACAGGTAGGAAAAATACAAAAGACACACACACACACACACACACACACACACACACACACACAAAAGGAGGTAGGGAGGGAGCTCCATCCCAGGAAGGGAGTCCTGTCCCGGGAAGAGAGTTTTAAAAAGAGCGAAGTTTCCAAACGCTGGGAAACACTCTCACTGCCAAATCTGTGCCGAGTCTGGAAGCACAGAGGGCAACATAACAGGGAAGAAAAACAAATGGGTGATTAAGACCAACAGATTACGAGCCCAATGGTAACTCCCCCAGCAGAGAAGCACAGCAGACGCCTGCATCCACCACTAGCAAGAGGGGGCTGGGCAAGGAGGCACACGAGACATGGGTGGCAGCACTTAAGAATCGGCCGGAATGTCCACGCATAACCAGAGCAAACTACCTCAGGCTAGCACACCAGACTGTGGGACAGTTACCTCGCGAAAAGCTCAAATATAACACACTGCCAGGACCATGCACAGAACAAACAGAACAGAAATAGCTGGCTGCAGATCATCCCCCGCCAGCGACAGGCAGCCAGAGCCATAAGGGCTGGAACGTGGCAATCGTAGCCCCAGAGAGACTTTACTGACCAAACTGCAAGCAGGCTTCTTTGCTAACTGACTTCTTGGGGTGCCGGACAGTCACAATCTGCCTGAAAGGGGAATAAGGGGTACACCCAGAAAACTGAGCGGCAGGAAAAGGCGATAAACTGCGCGACTGCTCTCGCGAAACACCTGAGCTACTTGGTCCAGGGAAGGGCAAAAAACTCAGGCCCAATCGAATCTGTGACTACCTGGGCACTGAGCCTTAGAGGCTTAGACCAGGGAGGTGCATGCAGCCTAGGGCCAGCCTCAGACAGTTCCCGGCAGAGAAACATAGAGCCTGAGCATTGTGTGCCAGGTATAGGGGCAGGCCCAGTGGGGCTGAGACACTGCGAATACACGCCAGAGCTATTTGGTAGCAGCATCCCTCCCTCCCCACAGTGCGACTGACCAAGTGAGCCTTAAAAACAAACAAAAAAAATGTGACTTCTATTGCCCACCTTGTGTCAGGGTGGAAATCAGACACTGAAGAGACCAGCAAGCAGAATAAGCTAAACAGAGGGAACCACCTTGGAAGTGACCCCATACTGCCTACAACACCAGATAAAGTCCCAGAAATATCTTTACTATTTTTTCGACCATTCTCTTTTATTATTATTATTATTATATTCTGGTAGATGTTTTTGGTTGATTGTTTTTTCTTCCTTTCTTTTTCTTCTTTTTTTTAAAAAAATTTTTCCTCTATTTCTCTTTTAATTTTAATTTTTATAACCTAATATCACTTTCCAAAAAAAAAGACCCTATTTTTAAAGCAAATGCCATATATACATATATATACAATTTTTTTGTTTGTTTGTTTGTTTTTTGAGTGGCTGTTGGTGTTGGTTCTTAATAATTCCCGTGACTTTTTTTTCCTTCTCTTCTTGTTCTTCTTCTTTTCTTTAATATTGTATTGTTGAAAATCCAAACTCAACTCTAATTTTTAATCTTTGCTTTTTGGTATTTGTTGTCAATTTTTTACATTTAAAAACCCAATCTTCAGTACCCAATTTTACCTGAGAGTGAGATTACTGGCTTGACCACTCTCTCATCTTTTGAACTCTTCTTTCTCCTGTTTGTTTGTTTTTTGAGTGGCTGTTGGTGTTGGTTCTTAATAATTCCCGTGACTTTTTTTTCCTTCTCTTCTTGTTCTTCTTCTTTTCTTTAATATTGTATTGTTGAAAATCCAAACTCAACTCTAATTTTTAATCTTTGCTTTTTGGTATTTGTTGTCAATTTTTTACATTTAAAAACCCAATCTTCAGTACCCAATTTTACCTGAGAGTGAGATTACTGGCTTGACCACTCTCTCATCTTTTGAACTCTTCTTTCTCCCCAGCAGGTTGTCTCTCCCTCCTCCCTCTCCCTTTTCTTCTCTACCCAACTCTGTGAATCCCTGTGTGTTCCAGATGATGAAGAATACTTTGGTAACTTACTGGCTGGATCTGTCTCTCCCCCTTTTCATTTCCCTCATTTATCCTCCTGGCCACCTCTGACTACTTCATCCCTCTCCTCTTCCCTGTATAACTCAGTGATCATCTCTGAGCGGTCCAGACTGAGAAGCACACATAAGGAAGTGATTACTCGCTAGCTTGCTCTCTCTTTTGATCTCACCTCATCTCATTCCAGTCACCTCTAACTATCCCTTCCCTCTCCCTTTATCTACGTAACTCAGTGAACCTCTCTGGGTGTCCCTCAATGTGGAAAAACTCTTCAC